>VYZW01010935.1:94902-132171 GCA_013401315.1 Balaeniceps rex | reverse complement strand
CGGGGGGGGGGGAAATCAATAAAATAAGTAGAAGTAGTACTTCCTGGAGAGTGTAAAGTTTGAATCCTTCCTTTTATGAATCAGAAAAAAGGATGAGAAGTCATTGTAAGGTCATCTTTAAGAATGGATCTTTTGGTGGTCAAGTGTTAATAATTGCAAAGAAATGTTGCTGCTCTTTGATGTGTAAAGAAATGGGATTTTTAAATTTCAGATTTAGGATAATGCTAAATACTGTGATTGTGCAGACTGTAGGAAAATGTTTAGCGTGGTTCTTTCTTTTGGGTATACTAAGCCTCATTGACTAAATTGAAAAAAAGGCTGCTACTTTAGTTCATGGCAGGATAAGGCTTTATGTTGTATTGTCTCCTTTAGAATTATCCCTTCTATTGAGTGTAATTTACTCTATAGAGGGAGGTGAGCACAGATTACAGATAATCATGGAATCAAATTTGACATAAGTTTGGGGTCTTTATGGTAGCTTAGCTCTTCATCTTAATGCTGGTCATCTGAGATTGTTTACTGAAGAAAATCCGTAAAGTAGCAGAATTGCATTATTATGGTAAATAGAAACATTTCAGTAGCTTCTATCATTTCTTTGAAACTGTGCGGAAAAAAGGTAGGTTGAAAAGGAAAAAGAACTGATCCTTCAGCTGGTGAGAGAAAGCTTGGAAATGAGATAGGGTCGACATTTTTATTTGTTCAATTACTATGTACTGATGTTCAGTAAATGCTAATTTTTGCATCCATCCTGGAGTAAATGGCAGTCTACATTTGTATAGAAAGTGCGTAAGAATGATCAACGTAGTATGCCAAATAAAATGTATTTTCGTTACTGCTAAATGATTGTACTTCAGCTGGAATATTTAATAGCTGTAATCGCATTTGTTACTCTGCTTGGAAGTGGGGGCATGAGAGAGGAAAACATGCAAACCCTGTGTGTTGGTGTTCTGAAGAAGGTTGCTGTTACAGAAGCAGCAGTTATTTTGTTGTTGAGAACTTGGCATGGTAGAAGGATTAGCTGTCAGTTTACACTGGAGTTAGGTAGGAAATAGATTTTGGTGATCAGAAGTGGAGAACAGAGGGCCGTTGCTGCTTCACTAGGAAGATACAAAATCATTTACTTATGAACAGCTCATTTTACATGGCAGCGGGAAACATGAGTTTATTTACATTTGAAGTAAAATAAGCATCTTGCTTTAAGAAAAGGCTGCTGCATTACTCTATTCAACAGCTGCCATATAATGACTGTGCCAGGAGGGTTTTAAAGTGTAGGTAAGGAGTAATTAACTGTTACTCCTAATACTATAGTCATAGTAGTTTTCTGCTAATAATATTCATCAAAGAATAATTGGCACTCCAAACTACTGAAATGACATCCAGACCCATCATGTGCATGCACGTTAAGATTTTTGTAACCATACTTTCTGTAATGTCCCCAGAGAGCAACTCCGCATTTTTTTTGAAGTTGTGGTATAAGTTTCTCAGAAGATACTATCAATTGTCCGTAAATTTGAACTTACTCAGAGGAAGCAAGGGAGGCAGTAGAGTTTTTTAAAAATAGGGAGTGTGTTTCCCACAGCTGAAAATAGGGCTGAAGATAAGAAGGTGAAACCTGCCTGAAATCAGTGGGAAATTTGTTGTGACTTCAGTGGAGCTATGATTTTGCTTGGGGGCCACATTGCTGGGGTTGGGTGACTTGTCTTTAGTTGATAGCAGCGTAGGCAGAATCAGCTCTCTTAAGTCAATTGAAAGGAATTTCAGAATGAGACAGGTCAGTACCCTTCACTTTGGTGACCCTGGGACAGAGTCAGGTAGCTTTCTTCTTGGAACAATAGACCTTTCAAGAAAATCTGATGTTTCAGTAGCTCAAGATTAGACTCCTGTTGCTACCAGCAGCTTTTTCTTTTTTTAAAACTAAGATTTATGTTAGATTTAGTTTCAGCAAAATGTAAGTATAAATTAGTTTTACAGTAGCATAGTAAGTACGGCAAAAAATCAAGCATTTTCCACACTGTTTTTATGTAGTCAGTCTTAAAATGACATGGGTCCCATGCCATATAATCAAAGCTTGCTCAGCGACCTGCTTCAGTTCTGTATGTTTTATCACCTAAAACATTAAGACTTTTGTGGGATTAGGTGAGTTATAAAATCTTAAAAAAAAAAAAATTCTTAAATATGTTTAAGACTATTAACATTCTCTGTAGGTCACTTCTTTCTAAAACTCATGTTTATTTATACATTGCATTGCTCCTTATAACTATACTAACTGGGGGCATATAAAGATCCTAATATAAATACTTTAATCTTTTGGTGTTTTGTTGTTTTTCAAGACCGATGAAAGAAAGATTTAAGAACTTAAGGAATAACTTAAAGCTACAGCTCATTTAATTTTTGTAGGCTTTTACTCTTCTGCCACCTTGCATGACCCCATTTTTGGGTGCTTCTCTGGTACTCGTGCTTCTTATTCATTGCTTTGCCTAAAATAGAACAAACGCGTTAAATGCTTGCATTCTTGCTGATAAGTATTTGATTTCTGAATCTTATAATGTCTTTGGGGGGGTGGGGCAAGAGGAGCAAGGAGAAAATAAGTGTCTGTTATTTCTTTGTACGCTCCCTCCTTTTCCTCCCCTTCTGAACATTGTTTTTAGTAATGCTTTTTGCATTTGTGTGTTAAGAACAAGACACATAACAGGTAATAAACAACTTAGTGACTGGACAATATTAGAAAGCATATTTGAATCTTGTATTCAAATACACCTTTTGGAAAGTGAGTGAATTTGGCTTCGGTAATACGTCAAAGGGACAAATTACACTTGCTATTAGTTTGTTTCACAGAACAGTGATGAAGGGATTTCTGCATATTTCTTGGCAAACTGTAACATAACTTGTCTTTTGAGACAAGAGTCCAATCAAAATAAACAAGGTTTATATAGCCACTTAGGGAAGATGTTGTTTTAATTATAGAAGTGACATTACTTATCTTGAGTCTATGTACATACGTGTGTTTTACAGGCCATGTTGGCAAGTAAGTGTTTTACAGGACAGGTTAGCAAAACCACCTTGTTCTTTTCACAGGATTGTCTCTCGCTCTCTCAACTGTTTCGTGCTATGCAATTGGTGCTCAGTAAAGACAAATACGTAAGAGTCGGTGTCAAGAACAGATCGGGCCTGTGCATGGAGGAAGCAAGCAGGGCTGCTCAGCAAGGACCTCTGCTTTGAGCTCCTCCGGCCCATTCTGAGTAACTCCACTGCTCGCCTCTGCTGTCCCTCCTAACTTTTCCAGCTGGCAGCACTGAAAATTGGTGTGTTTTGACTCTTCCACTGTACTGGAGGGTATTTAAAAGGACGGATGCTAATAGACTGGTTTTGTGTTTTTCATTGGTTTCATTTTATTGCTGGTTGGCAAAACTGAAGAAAATCAGAGGCCAAGATATCCCCCTGCAGATTTGGGAAGTGTGTACTTAATAGATTTATGGCCCTTTTACATTTGGAAAGTTGTCCTAGAGAGGAAACTGTTATTTCTAAAATGAACCTTAAGTTCTGCAGAAAATGATACTTTAGACCTTGTGTTCACCAAGGATAAAAATCGTACCTGATGTTGGAGAAGGCGGCACGTGGGTTTTCAGTCCTCCGAGGTGGTGCTGCAAGAAATCCCATGTATCCTTCTCAAATTGAGGATTAAGTTTTATGACCTGAGTAAATTTGCAGTCTTGCAGCAAATGGTGAAGAGTAGATTCGGTAAATGCCAAAACTGTGTGGGTACTTGGCCTTTCTTTTTTGTTTTTATACATTACAAGGAAAGTAATGTTTTCTAATATTGCTTTAGGCCTATAACACAGGGGTTACAAGAGGAGCATAACCACAAAAAGTAATTGAAGAATATCCAGGAAAAGATCAGATATACTTCGGGTGTAGGCTTTTCTTTCGTCTTCCTCTCTTCGTCTTTTGTCATCCCATTTTTATCTTTCACATATATAACTACCTAAAAATATGTTCCTATTCTTGGTGTGCATTAAAATCCTGTATAGCAGAATAAAAACCTGACTAAATATCAGAACCCTGTGTACGTGTGAGTTGCTGTGTTTTTGCTGGAGTTGCTTTAGACTCACTTGCAGGAACTCTGAAACTTCTGCTTTCTGTGAAGCTGGCTGGTTGGGTTTTTTTGTTTGGTTTGTTTTTTTTTTTTAAAGTTTTTAGCCCAGAGGATAAAATTAGTTATTGTTATTAAACCTGGTTGTAAGGCTGTTGTTTATAAGAATGGGGAAAGATGCACGCTGCGTGTAGTGTTCTGCTTAGTGGAGAAAACATGTTTTTACTTGAAAAGTGTTTTTTATACGTGGACCTGATCTTATGTATTCCACTTTCAGCCGTAAGCAGGAATGGCTGTGTCCCGAATCCTTCCACATAATACATTTAAGTGTCCTTAAGATTTTTATAAATACTTGCTGAGAGAAAGGACAACACACTTTGGCACTTGTTAATCCTGTAGTAATAAAATGCTGCAAACGATAGCGTTTTTTAAATTGCATTGTGTTTTTGTTGGGTACTTTTTACTGTCTCGGGGATGCAAAATTTCACCAGGTTATTTGGCATTTTCAGTAGCATCTCTGAGAAAGGGAGGCACAAAGTCTTAAATAATAGAGTTTGGTAAAAGGCATGGAAAGGAGCAGGGGGCTAGTAGAGAAGCAGTATCGGCAGTTCTAGCACTGATTGTACAAGGAATGATCATCCGTTTCCTGCGTGTCAATAAAAATGCAGGAGAGCACCTTTTCTTGACACAGGGGTTGCTGAAACATCAGTGCTGTCTTTTTTTGTAATACTCCTGTGGATGTTTTTGCACAAAGTGGTATCTGTCAGAGCTTGAAATATTCTTGCACAGTTCCCTTTGAACAGGTAGCACAGGACAAGTTCTAGCACATAGCTGCTTGACATGGGGCCGCCTACCACGGGGAAGGAATGCCTTGCTTACATACATCTGAGCTGATGTGCTAAGAACTTTGCCAGTCATTTTGCCGGTTACATACTGGGCTGTAAATAATTACTGAACTTCCATTTTGAATCATGGCTTTTTTCTTTTTTTTCTTTTTTTTTTTTTCCTCTCCCCTGTTAAAGGAAGACAATAGCAGTGGGAAATATTGAGGATACTATAACAGTTTGATTAGCCTGGAGATATTTTTACAGTGAATCTAACATAAATCTGCGCATTTTTATTGCTACATTATCTTTGTTTTTGGAATGCAATATTTGCTCTCCCTGTGTTGCCTTCAGTAGTACTGTTCATCTAGTAATGCACGTGGTGTGGAGTACATCAAATTACAATTGAAAACAAACATTGTGAATGGCTCACCTAAAGGATGCAATAAGAATACTAAGACTTAGTGTTTTCCTTTGAGATGCCTTTTCTTTTTTATTTTCATACACTTGGCAAGAGATTGTAGCTGATATTTGAACAGTGGTTGAAAAAAGTGTAGCCTTGTTTTTGCACGCTTGCTGGAGTTCTTTATCTACGCTGTTAACATCTTGTTTTGGAAATTGAGATATTCAGACACCGGAATGTGATATGCTGTGAAAATCCCAATTGTGCTGAAAAAGGCAGAATGAATTGGGCGATAGGGCCCCTTGAAAGGACGTGCATTCACTCTTGTCCCATAATTTTTCCTGCGCTTGAAGTCAGTGTAAGTGCTTATTGGAGCAAGCAACGTACAACAGTATATTTGTGTGCAGTTGCCTTGAGGGATTTTTTCCACATCTTTTTTCCTTAAGTTTCCCTGTCTTGGGGCAACTTTCTCTGTTTAGCTGAGGGTGAAATGAGCCTTGCAAATATATTTGTCAGCTTAGGCAGAGGTGTACATGTTTGCCCTTACTGCTACATTAATATTGTTAGTTACACTATATTTGCTCATGGAAAAAGAAGTGAATAATGGAAGCCTGAAATGTGCTGGATAGAGGTGTTACAGATGTTTGGTCAGTCTTCTGTTTGTTCTCCCTTCTGGGGGAGGAAACTGTATTGCTGGGGGGCTCCCTTTGAAACCCTGTTTGTGTTCAGGAATGCCACCACTAGCCATTAGCTCTCCCGTTGGTTTGTTTGATTTTTGGTGAAATTTGCCTAAGGTTGTGCTATTCATGTCAATTTTGCCTTTACGGCTGCAGTTTCCAGCTGGGGGCACAGGAGTCTTCCCATGCGGCAGAGAGAGCTGCCTTCATAGGCAGTGGGGGAGGCTACCAGCCCTTCCTGCGGCGACCTGTCCCTTCGTGGAGTTACTTAGTGGAAGACTGTGGTGCTTATGAGCTGATTTGTCTCAAAGGTCTCCCTTCTGCTTGTGAGACAGTTGAGGTAAACATAGTGACAGTAGGGCTGTGGAAAAATCTGGACCTGTATTACAAAAAATACATCTTGATGCAGCAGTCTTTTGGATGAGCCAACAGTGTGCGCTTGCAGCCCAGAAGGCCAGCCGAATCCTGGGCTGCATCAAAAGAAGCGTGGCCAGCAGGTCGAGGGAGGTGATTCTGCCCCTCTACTCGGCTCTGGTGAGACCCCACATGGAGTACTGCGTCCAGCTCTGGAGTCCTCAGCACAAGAAGGACATGGAGCTCTTGGAGAGGTCCAGAAGAGGGCCACGAAAATGATCCGAGGGCTGGAGCACCTCTCCTACGAGGACAGGCTGAGAGAGTTGGGGCTGTTCAGCCTGGAGAAGAGAAGGCTGCGGGGAGACCTTATTGCGGCCTTTCAGTACTTAAAGGGGGCCTATAGGAAAGATGGGGACAGTCTTTTTAGCAAGGCCTGTTGTGACAGGACAAGGGGTAATGGTTTTAAACTAAAGGAGGGTAGATTTAGGCTAGATATAAGGAAGAAATTTTTTACAATGAGGGTGGTGAAGCACTGGAACAGGTTGCCCAGAGAGGTAGTGGAGGCCCCATCCCTGGAAACATTCAAGGTCAGATTGGCCGGGGCTCTGAGCAACCTGATCTAGTTGTTGATGTCCCTGCTCACTGCAGGGGGGTGGGACTAGGTGACCTCTGAAGATCCCTTCCAACCCAAAGCATTCTATGATGATGATGATTCTATGATGATGTGTGTTTTGATATCTATTGAGAAGAGAGTTACCATGTGAAAATACGTGTGCAAATGCAAATCTTAAAAAAAGAAAAAACTGTTGATAATCTTTCTCCTGAACGAAGCTGGTGACGGTATGTGACCGGCCACTGCAGTTTAGTGTATTCGCCTGGACTTGACTCCTTGTCATACCTTTGGACACCCTACAGTACCACTAATTTAGAATATGATACTTCCTGAAACCATACTGCGTATTGAAGCAGTGGCTTCTTTTTTTTCCTGTATAAAACAAAATGACAGGTATCTCAGAAATTTCAAGGTAACAGAAACAAGTGGACTAAATCTATGCTGTGGGATTGGAGGACTTTGGAGCTGTGACGCTTGAATTGCTGCACTGGCTAGAGAATACACCTAAAAAGGCTTTTTCTGACCTAAAGAAAGGAAAGTATGGCTCACACTCTTAAGGCTGCTGAGACTCGCAGAAGATGATGACCAAGGGACATTCCCAAGTCTCCGAACTTCCCATGAGATAGAAGAAAACCCACCTTTTCCATTTAGTGCAAGAAACCTAGCACCTCCCTCTTCCCCTTCTGCTGCCCCCAGCCACATCTGGCTGTTTTGTCAGTCAGCTTTGGTGGAAGAATTCACATTAGTAAGGTAGGGTTTTGGTGCTAGTTGCTAGGAAGCAGAAGCTTTTTAAAAGCCTCTTTATCCAGCTGATGTGCTCAAAAAGCCTTCCTTCCCGATAAGCAGGACAGAAACAAAGATCCTGGAAGTGGCCCATCGGTAGGGTGAATAATTCAGTGTAGAAAGCTGTTGGGGTTTTGGAGACACTGGTTGTCGTCTGCGAAGGGAAGGGAGCGTGTTCTTTGTCTGGGCTCCCTCCGCTAGCTGGAGAAGCGATTTGCTGGGGGGCACTTTGGCTTGGGCGGGTGGAAGAGCTCTGAGCTGGGGCAGTGGGGGTGGAGGGTAAGATTACAGGAACATGTAAACACACGTTGAAATCTAAATCATGGTTTTGTGAACAGAAGTTATCAAGGTACCCAGACATGACAGCAGGGAGAGGAAAAAAAAAACAAACCAAACCTATTTAATTGCCTATACTCTAATGCTGGCAGCCAGGGTAATAAACAAGAGGAGCTGAAATTTCTCATTTACGATTATAAATTTCATCTACTTAGTATTACTTGAAATCTAGTGGGAAGGTTCACAGGATTGGAATGTTAAAATAAACGGTTATAACCTATTTAGAGAGAATTGAATGGGTAGAAGGGGAGGGAAAGTGGTACTCTATATCAAGAGCGGTATTATGTATTTCTGAATCACCGAGTACTCAAAAGCAAATGATCTTAAATGCTTCTGAGTTACTGTCCTGGCAGAGAAGGCAGCAGATGAGGCTACTAGCTAGTACCTGCTAGATACCACTGAAATAAGGCAGGAGCAGGATGACTGGCCCTTTAAGAATATTACTTTTGTTGGGGAGGGCGGGGGGAGCAGGGACTGAACACCACCTGCTGCCAGTATCGAAACCCTCATGAATTTCTGTTAAAAACTGTGCGTGTGTAAATGCAGCCAACAATTTGTCTGGAAAAGCATTGTATGTGACACCGAGGAATTCAAAGGCAGATGAAGAAGAACTGGTCATAGAAGTAAATTAGTGTTTTTTAGTTGTAAGGGTCATAGCTTGATTTAACTATGTTGTATACAGAAATAATTGAGCTCAAATAAGCAACCACATAAAATCTGTGACCACGGATGTGTATAGATTGGCAGATATATTGTGTACAGATATAAACATGTGTCTATTACTTTCAGAGGGACAGCAACACAAAGATGGGAATGGTCATAAGCTAAATGGGTTGGGAAGAATTTTTTTGTCTATACATGATGCTTGGAAATGGCTTAAAGGTTTTTTACTTAAATGAATAATTGAGGAAAAACTTAATTCTCTCCTGCTGTTTCTGTCTCCAGCATCTGTCAGAATTTTAGAACTAGAAGCTTTGCTTCTTGAAGCTATTGCTTGTTTTGTTTAATAAGGATATTTTGAATGTGGATCAAGTTTATTTTAAAGTGGTTTCTTTAGCTAACGAAGACCCGTTTTAAAAGGAGTCAAATTTCTTCCAACTATAAATGAGCACTAATTGTGAATTAAAAAAATGATCTGGTAAGAAAGAAATGTTCTGTTTACCATTTTTCTAATGTAATAAACATGTTAAATTTAAGAACTGAATAAATATTTGTTTAAGTACATAATTGCTTAAATAAGTGTGTGTGGACATTTGAATACGTTTTTCTGGTTAGCAAAAAGACTTGCCAAGCATAGTGTGAAAGCTAGAGCTAATAATAAGACAAAACAGTATAGTTACCAATCAGTGAGACTAAACCTTTCTTTAAAATAATAACAAAAAATAATTAATGCACCACAAGATTAAAATACACTACTCATACCAGAGTTTCCTGCTTGCCAATTTAAATGAAGATAAGATCAGACTAATATACAGTGTTTTGATTTGAATAAATCCACTATGATCTAGGAACTAAAATGCAGGTCTCGCTTACAGGGTGTCGCTTTCTTCTGGAAAAGCAGTGACAGAGAAAGCTTTGAAGGTTATGGTAGACAATCAGTTGAGTGTAAGTTCCTTGTACAATCCTGCAGTTTAGAAGCATTAATATGATATTTGGCTGAATAAAATAAAGTGATACTGGAAAACTGAATCCCTCAAAATGGCTAGTGGAGATGGAGCTCAGATAAAGAATTAGAATGGCTGCAGTGAACTGGAGAATGTGGTCAATCGTAAGAATTCCCAAGAACTGAATAACCTTTTAGGTTAAAAGGAGGTGATTCAGGTCTCTTGACCTGAATCTGTATACCTGAATATGTGGAACAGAAATTCTAAAGAACAGTTTTTCAGTCCAGCATACAGATATATAGCATGGGCTACACTTTCAAGGACAACAAAAGCACATTGACTGGAGAACTGTGGGCATGTGCGGATGCCATGTAAGGCTTGCTGTCTCCTTCAGGTGTGACAGAATATCTTCAAATAATCAAAATAACCCAAAAGATCTGAAAATTTAAAGTATTGAGTGACATGAATGTGAAATAACTTTCCTTCTCCATTATTGCAATCAGAGTATTTGTTTTTCTTTCTCTAGTGAATCTCAGGTTCCAACAGTGTGGTCAGTTTATTAAACCTGTAGCACATTGTTATGCCTTCAGAAGCTGGGAACTTTAATTACTAAAAATAATGTGGTTCTTAACTTTGCAAGAGTGAGTGCTTTTTGTGGAGACGGGTTCTCTATGCCTGAGATGTTTGCTATCAGGCAAGTAATTTAAAATGTAATTTAAAATAGTAGAAGCTATGAAAACGCCTTCTGGAGATGGAAGGCGTTCTTACAGTTTACCTGGGGTGTTTTAGAAGAAGTAGGAGTTCAGAAGACACAGGAATGCTATTTTGTGTCTTGCTTGGAATCACCAGCAGGGTAGTACCTGCATCCTCTGGAAAAAACTTACTTTTGAGACAGCAGCAAGCTGGCAGGCCGGTGTGTGGGCTGCCAAGGTCTCTGCAGTGTGGGCAAGTGTGGCTGCGAGAAGCACTAACCAACCAGAGCTCATAGGGAGGACTTCTGAACAGGAGACTCAGTGAATGGGGTACATACAGGTTTTTCTCCTGAATTTGACTTGGTCCAGTTCTGTAAAGCCCATTTAAACTGTGAAGCTCTTCTTTTTTTTGAGCTGTTCTTTTTTTCTTTCCCAAACATGTCCCACTGAAGATAGGTGAGAGTTTCTTCAAGAAAGGAGGTCAGGTGTGGACTTGTAGGTTTTACTGCATTTGCGTGAGGCACTTCTGGAGAATGATTTTTGCATTTTGTATGTTGGTTAGACATCTGTCTTGATTCTCACTGCTTGTTGTGAAATCAAAAACGTACAAATGAAGAAAAGCTTACCTTACCAAATTTCCATGCGAGAATGCGTGCAAATATACGCATACTAAGCACTCCTCTTTTCTGTATCTGTTCTCTGTTTTGGCATGCTTTGGGAGTAAGGGTCTTAATACTGTTTGATTAACAGTTTACTTTCCAAAGTTGACCACAAGGAAGCAAGTTAAAGAAATTCATAAAACTATACAGTAGATTAAACTGACTTAATCATATCAATTTAGTCTGGCTCTGTTAATAGCTGATAAATGGCTTTGTATTTTTTTAATGCCTGGGGGCCATGTTACAATATACTCAAGTTATTATTTCAGATATTATCTAAAATATAATTCTTCACTTTAAAACTTTTTGGGGTATTTTGGAGAATAAATTAAACTTAATACACAAGTTATTACAATTTTATATGTAAGTTTTGCTTTTAATAGTTCAGTTTTCTTTCAAATTTCTGTAAACCTAATAAAAATGTAACTGTAGTTATATACTTATGATAATTTCATTTGTGTGTGCTTTTAGTAATGCATGTATACTACATACTAATGAGCAAATGAGATAACACATTAGAGTTGGAATATAGAAAGAATCCTGGTAATTAGGATGCTTGGGTACAAATTTTGACTCTGGTGCTGAACTGTTATGCTAATTTATTATAAAATGCATGATACTTGCAAATAAATGATAAAATACCTACCTGGTGCTGCATATTCAGTAGCGCTTTATCCAAATAATGTTTATTGAGCAGAAATTGTGTTCTTGCAAAATACGGAAGCGAAATCCAAGTTTTAAATGCACTGATGTTCTAGCACGCTTTGAAGAAATGTGCTCTTACACATCAGGTGGAAATACTTGTGCTATAGACACAGCAATTNCCCTTCGGTTAATACAGTCTTGTCTTCTCAGTTGATGTCAGGTCAAAATGTGCCTTGTTGCCATCATGAGAAACTGACCCCCTCCAGCACCAGGGTTCTAGATTTGTTTTCAGAGTAGCGGGATTTTGCTGTATTGCATGCGAGTTCCTGCTTAAGACGGTAGCGTCATAGGAGAAGGTCTGGAGATGAGCTGGGGAGGCCTTTAAAAATGAGGGTGAGCGGGGGAAGCAGAAACCAATGGAGACATACGCAAGGGACGATATGGCCAATGCAGAGTCGAGTAGATGTTTGCAGGAACGTAGGACAGTGGGGGTAACAAGACTGGTGTGACTGCACCAGAGGGAGGAGCATTTCAGTGACTGACATGAACTGACAAGGGCATGGATGGGATATGTAGCTATGCAGGCAGAGGAAGTTATTAATTTTAGGTGCTGTTGCTCTGGAGGAAGCATCAGGGCACTGGCATAATTAACGTCAGGATTATTGAGGTAAGAGTGCTCACTGGTTTGTTTAGGCACAATTAGTTTTACGTTTTCTTTCACGATTTACTGACATAACCTGTAACCCTGGAAGATCAGTATACTGGAGTGGGCATGTATATGTGTGTAGCTTGTTAGAATCGTACGTGTAAAAGCAGTTTTAGAAGTTTTAGTTAGTTAAGTGGGCAAACTGTTTGTTTTTCCGTAAAAACACAGCAACTTAAGCGTAAAATTTGTAGCAGTTTCCATTTAGTTGTCAGTGGTAGGTTTTCATTTACTCACCTTTTAGGATAGGTGGCAATCCTGAAAAGATGACCAGCAGAAAAACATCTTGGCCTACTGTGTAGATGAGGAGAATTGGGAAAGGTGTGTATGGGCATCCCCTTCCACCAGCCATACTGGTGATTAGTAGATCCTTAAGAACAATTCATCATGTATTTCTGTCCTTCTCTTCATCTGGTCCCAGTTTTGTTAAATTTTGTCTTTGACATAGTATATATACACACATATACATAGATATATTATATATACACATACGTATATATGGTGGTATATATATCTCTGTATCCAGAAACATCCTGACAGCAGGGATTCCTGGGCAGTGGTAGGCACCGCTCTTAGTAACTGCACTGGCTGCTCTTGGCTTTGTCAGCTGTAGTGATGCTTTAAATCTGGGATTTGCTATGACAATTAAATACAGACCATGTATAGCTCACAAATCCACCTCTGCCGTGACCCCAGATATTGATTTATTTGATTGGACAGTTGGAAAACTATTCAGAATTATCTGTGGAGCAAGCAGCATTTTGAAACCAGTCTTTATTAATATTAAAATGATTTATTGCTTCTTATCGTCAAAATAATTTGGAGTTTGAGGGTGCATCTGACATTGCATAAATCTCTAGGTAGTGGTGGGTGTTTGAACAAATTTTATGCAGTCTACTTATTCATTTAAAATTTTCAAAACAAGTATTCAAAAGCTGCTTCATTTGAAAGGACAGAGTTTTCACAGCTTACCGGGCTGCAGATTTAATACCAATGAACTTCAAAGCTTTTGCCAGGACAAGTGCATGCATCGTTGTATTGCTCCACAATTTGGTGGTTTAGTTTAGAAATAAATTGTAAATGTCAGATCTGAAGAAGGGCTTGTGTGACTGTAAATTTGTGTGTGGTGGTGGTGGTTTTTTTCCCCCAGCCACGTCGGTTAGCCTAGTAAGATGTTCTCTCCCCCTACACATGCTTTGCTTTATTTATTCCGTGTGTGCTGTTGTTTGTTTATTTATGTATTTATTTTTAAGTATCGTTTGTATTCTGGTCTAAATGTGCTTGAAAATTACCATCTGCTCTCCTGCTATTTAGATAGGGCATGCTACAACTGAGGTGAAGAGCTGTCACATCAAATATTTTCATTTTAGCTTTCACACCTTTGATATCGAGTTACATAATTGCAGTGCAGGACCATTTCCAGGGATTCCTTATTTTCATTTTAACCCTCCCATTCTTCGCCCCAGTCTTTACTGGATTTTGCTGCATTTTAAGAGTATTTCCAGTGCAGATGCAAGTTTGTGGGTGCTATGAGGTGAGGGTTCAGCCCCTCAAGAAGGGCCTCTCCTCTTGGTTAAATGCTAAAACTTAGTAGAATAAGCAGGAATAGAAAAGCAGAGTGTGCCTATTTATGGTGCAAAATGTTTATATACAGATAAAACATTGTAGGGGTGGGGTGGTTTTGGGGTGGATTGGTTGGTTTTTTTTTCTTTTGGTGTTTTTTTGTTTTTTTTTTTTTTTTTCATTTTCCACAATTCTTGTCTTTTCTCAAACAAAGTAAAATGTAAATGGGTCAATGACATGTGCGGAATATATCTCCTGTAACACTGAGGTTTAATCTACTAGTGTTTTGGTGTTGGTTGGTTGTTTTTTTTTCTTTGTGGGTTTTTTCTTGCTTGGGTTTGGTTAGTCTTTTAAGTTCAAGGAGGAGGGGAGGTGGAAACCACTCTCAAAATCAGACGATTACAGAAACGAACAGATCATCTGTATTCACGTTGACAGTCACTTTGGGTTGAATGGGAATAAACTGACAGAAGGTGGTGTTTGGAAATGAAACATGACGGGAAAGCAGTTAGCACAAACTGCCCGATAATTTCTCACAGTCAGGAAAAGAGCGCCATTAGAGAGCAGGGGTTGTGCCAATAAAATAGCTGTGAGATAAATTAATGGCCTTACAGTACCAGGCAGTAAATTTGGTGCATGTCATCCGCCCCCTGCCAGCTGGTTAATTCGGTAATGGGGTGGGTACTGACACAGGCACCAAATTCCAGGTATTTGTATCTCCTGCGAGGTAGAGTTGGAGATACATCTGACTTGTTTTGACCTGCTGGGGCTCTGGTGGGACCAACAGCTGTTGGCTGCCTCCTGGGTGAGATCCTTTGTCCTCTCCATGGGGTGGCAGGCAGTTCCCCTGCATGCTTCCCAAGCCACCTTCTCCTTTGCTTTTCCAGAGAGTGATTGTGGTCTTCCATATGATATGGGTTTTTTCCTTCTGCTGCTGAAGTAGTGGATGCAATAAATGTAATTAGTTACTTTTACATGATGGTTTGTGCATTCTTGTGGCTTACATTGGAGGGATCTTTGCTTTCATTGGCGACCGGGTGCATCTTTTCTAGCACCGTTGGACACTGTGGAGGCTTTGGTGGCAGGATGGTGCTGCCAGAGCCTCTTGTGCTTACGTGGTACAGGTGTCCCTCTGCTCCACCCATTAATGCACCCTTTGACTCGCCTGAGCTCAGGAAGTGGAATGGAGGGGACAGGCAGTGGGACAGAGCTGAGATCATGAAGCTCAACCAAACTTATGATGGGGATAAAACATTTCCTCCCCCAACCAACCCCCCCTTTTTTTGCCATTTAACCTTCTAGAAAAACTACGCATCAGAGATGTTTCAGCTGAAGTTGCACTCTCTGTTAGTCATAATTCTAATGTGTCATATCAAACCCTGGTGTGGTAGCTGTGACCTCAAGCCTGGAAAGGATGCACATGTCTGGGATGGTATCATCCATATATATGCATGCGTGTGTGTGCCATGTGCATGCTTTCTTTTACAGCAGTAGATGAGACATTTTGCCTGTCTGTAAAAGCTGCTCTGTGGCTCCAAAGCGCTGGACCATGGGTGCGGTTGTAAATACACAGAGGCTTTCTCCTGGTTTGATCCTGTTTTCTGAGCCACTTCATTATTTCAGCTTGAGTTTTGTTTCTTCTGTTGGTCAGCTGAAGCATTTTGGGGGATAGTGGAAACCCAGTAACATACCCTTTTGCTCTGAGGTTGCTGCTTCAGTACCACATACGGTTGTGTTGAAGGCATTGCCAAAATCTCTTCCAAAAGTGGTTATGTATTTGCAGTATCACCTTGAGATTGTTCTTTTACAGGAAACCAAAAATACTGTTCAGCCTCTCTCAGTTGATTAATTCTCTCTTTTTCTGCAAGAGGAATAGAGCTTGGGAAAAGTACATGCCCAGCCACTAAGAGCTGGGAACTGTACAGCAGAGCTAGGTTTATGTTTTCTTAAAACTAATCCTCCTCCTCTTAGCAAGCACTCATGTACTTGTGGTAGTTGAATGGGCTGCAGGGTACATCGGGAATTGTAGTTTTGCAGTGTTTTGTGCTCTGAAGATTAATAATCTTGCAACCCTCTGAGGGAGATAAAGAGAAGATGTTCTCTGACAAATTGTTATCTTGTATTTCTGAAATGTGCTTTGAGCACTGAGCATACCTTCAATTCATCCCTTCAGTTTTTACCTTGATATCCTTAGTAATGGCAATATTTTAAACATCTAAGCTTGTCTTTCTCCTTCATCCCTCCTTGTTTTCTGCAACTGTTTTGGGTTGTTTTGGAGATGTTTCACTTAAAAGACAGTTGCATCTTTCAGAAAACTGTTCTTGAAATACAAAACTTCAGGAAAAAATATTAAATATGTTATTGTTTGGTTTTGTAACCATCTCGACATGCAGGGCTCAAATTGAACAAGTAAGATGTCAGCCTTTTATGTCTGAAGAGTGCTGGCGATATCCTAATAACAGGGTTTTAAAGAAGAATTTATATAGTCTCTAACTTCCAGATAATTTTTGGCTTTCTTCTGCCAGTGGTTTCAGCAAGCTTTTGTTATAAATCTGTTGGGTTTGTTAAATACTGGTTTTGGTTTAGCCACTGAAGTAAGTTGTTACAGAAGAGCTTAAGTAGGCTGAACACCCAAATCCAGTTAGTAGTAAGAAGGTGACCGTCTTTCTTCCTTATCCGTTACCCTCTGCATTTACACCAGGGAGCTACAGAGGTTTTCACGGCTTACAGAAAAACTACAAATTCTTTATTGTTTCTGTGCTTTTAAGACACACTTGAAAGTGGCTAAGAATACATACAAGTACTTAGAAAAATGTAACTTTAGGCTGGTTGGCTGAACCAAAAACTCTTGCTGCCTTATTTATTTTTCTTAACACTTTTCACATCCCTCAAGGCACATTATGACTTTGAAAACTGGATTATATATGTGCACTGACTACCCAAGTGCTTCAAAAACTACAGTGTGCTAGACATGTTACAATGTATTTGGAAGAAAGTAAATGGGAAAAATATTTAGCAAACTAAATCGGTAGGAGAAGATAAACAGGCAAAATGTAATTCTGTATAGGGAGAGTTTGTTCCAAAGTGCTGAGAGTAAGTGGTGGGCTTCATCACTCTGCCATAGACTTGAATGAAAGATTTAATATGCTGTCTCTACTGAGGTGATAATATCTGTCAGCTTCACCAATATATTTTATACATAGTTATGAATTACTTGAAGTTTTCAGATGAAAGACTAATTACTAACAAAATTCAATGAGGATGTCTGTGTTAAGTATAGATGTGTATATATGTATTTAATGTGTCTTGGATGTTGGAGTGAGGGTTTTTTTTTTATGGTTCTGAGATTTTCCTGTGCTTTTTATGCTTTGTGTGATGCAAAATACAGCGTGCATCAATCACACCACTGTTACACGGCATTCTGCTGGTATTACAAATCTGAGTCAGAATCGGGATATGGGAAACAGTTTCCTTAATTTTGGACAATTTTCTGTTCCTTGCGGAACACTGATTCAGTCTGGATCTCCTGCTTTCCCTGTGGATCAGTACAGTGCCTTGCTAATTTTAATGAAGCTTAGCAGTGTTTCACTGAACGGGTGGGAGACTTCCCTTTTTTTTTTGTGGGGAAGGAGGGGAGGAGGTTTAGTTTTCTGCTGGTTTAGTGCACTGAAACGGCTCAGCTCAGGGCCAGGCTGGTGCTGGGGCTGTGCAAAAAAAGAAGCGAGGAGTGTGTGCTGGGAGGATGGAGAGGAAGGTGAATCTCTGGCACTTGGCAGTTAGGTTGACTTGCTTTGCTGCATTGCCACAGTCAAGACAATTTGAGAATAAACAGTAATTTGCTAGTTAAGGCTCATGTCCTTGAATAAGTCATCTCGGTGGCTGCGACTGGGTCTGCCAAAGCTGTGTGGCGATGCCTTGTGCTCTTCTGTCCAGCAGTTCCATTCTGGACCTAATAAATGTTTAAAAGAAATTGATAAGTTTCCATTATTTTCTTCTGGTTTTATAGAACAGCATTTTGTCACGATGCTTTGTCTGACTTCTCAAACCAGATGTATTCAGAAGGACGACAACTGACTGATAACTATTATAAAATACATTAGCATAGGGTTTTTCTTTGACAGTTCCATTTGTGAGAAGTAATGAGGTCACTGCACAAGAAGTTTTGGCTTTAATTTGGCATGTTTTGGCGGCCTGTTAGAAAAGCATTGTTTAGGTAGGCACTCCTAGTAGAGAGGCTAGTAAATCTTTTTTGGTAAAGAAAATGTGCTCT
The DNA here is from genome assembly GCA_013401315.1 of Balaeniceps rex. Taxonomy (NCBI): domain Eukaryota; kingdom Metazoa; phylum Chordata; class Aves; order Pelecaniformes; family Balaenicipitidae; genus Balaeniceps; species Balaeniceps rex. The sequence goes on along the minus strand of VYZW01010935.1, from coordinate 113,955 downwards.
CAGCGCACTCTTACCTTGTGAACTTGGTCTCTGTGCAGGAGATCTGCTCACCAAAATTCTTTCTTCTCCATCCTGCTATTTGAAATTTTTTTTGTTTGTTTGTTTTTTTTTTTTTTTTCTCCTTAGTTCTGGTAGAGAGAAGAACCTGTACAACATTGATCACAAAGGTAAATAGCAAGAGTAAAAACCCTAGCAGTTGCTCCTCTTGCTACTGTCTTTGTAGACGCGTAGTGGCTTTTGTACATGGAAAAGAAAAATCGCAGAAGTCACTCTAACGACATAGATCTGCTACCAGCGTATGATTGCTCCTCTGTGTATAACAGCAGTAGGCAAACACAGAATAATTTAATTAAATTCATGTAGCTATTAATTTTCTTATAATATGTTACATGCACTAGAATCTAAGTTTCTTAAGACTATTTGGAAAGCTTAATTTTTTTTCTTCACATTTCCTAAATAAGTCTTAACAATCTAAACATCAGGCAGACTGTTATTCGACATGAATTTGTTGTCATATTCCAGATCTGCCTTGGACTGTGGCAGAATTTATTTCATTAAATCTCTTCCTACTTCTCATTTCTCTTTCTTTTTAAATGGCACCACATGAAATGTTGTCCAAAATCTGACTCACTGGTGAAGTAAGTCTTCAAAAAAGACAGATGGAGAAAGCAAATGTTGTTAAAAATTTTGTCTGAAGTATTGTAGCTGTGCTAATAGTCACTTTTTTTATCGTAATTGGTGTACAGGGTTTGATTGTTTTGAAATTTATTTTTTGTTCTTCACTGTTTCTTAGGGGAGAGGTAGCATATAGTTGTACAATGCTGCTGTTTTGGCTATACTATAACCAATATGTTCTCATGGAGTTTCTCAGTTAAGCAATGTAAAATGACAGATTCTGTCTTGCAGGAGAATACATTAAAAATTTTTTTCAAAGGGATTATCTAATAGGATTTTAACTTTTTTTTTTAAACTGCAAGCCTGTATAATTGTTTACTGAAATTTGTGGATATCTTTAAACAGATGTAAAAATTCTTAAATAAAGTATCTCTTAGATGTACACAGTGTAGTTTCTATTGAATTCACAATACTGTGGGGGAAAAATATGATTGAGATTTAAAGTGTGTGTGTGAAACTGGTAAGACTTTTGTTCTTGTTACAATTTTTTTATTAGTTTCTCCAAACTCTTTACATATCTATCTTATTCTATTGATTTTTAAAGGAAAGGCAGTAGGATTTTTCTTCTATCCATCCAGATAGTGTTTTCAATCAGGAATATTTCTCAACTGCGATGTCCTTTTCAATTATAAAATAGTATTTGCCTTTTATAGCTGAGTATTAAATAAATTTAAAAATAGGATCAGCATGACTGAAATAAGATCTTTTTGTCAAGATTTATGTATGTGCATACAGAAATACTACATTTCTGAGTATGGCAAATAATACGTCAAATCTGAGCCACAAAATAGGAATGTAGATGGATCCTTGCAGTGCATGTATTTTATTGTTACTTTCCCAGTGATTTTTCTTTCATGTAGATTGACATAAAGACAAATATGTACTTTCATTTAGATATTAAACCCACTATCTCACCTGTGAGGGATTGTAAAATTATATCCCTTTAAAAGAGAATACATCAATCTACAAAAAATTGCATCTTCAAGACAAAGCCTTTTCTTATTTCTCTATTCCTAAGTGTATTCAGAAACAAAGAGAAAGCTACAGGATTTAAGTCAGTCTGAAGATTGCATCAAATACTGGAAGTCCTCTAATTTTTCTATAAAGTTATGTAGTATATTGACATTTTTTCACACTCTTCTTTGGGCATACAGTAGAGAGGCATTTGTTTTGTGAGTATCTGTTCAACAAGTTGTTGTTTTTTTTTTTAAAAAAAGACCTACATCAAAGGATCTTACCGCAAATTTAAAAGGATGTAAAGGTTTCTGTGGTACCATAAACAGTATAACAAATAATTTGTTGTAGAAGCAGCTTCTAAAATTGGGTCTTTGGGGTGGGGAGAAATGTTTAATCTGTGGATGTAGCTGGTAGTTCTTAGTGGTAATTAGTAGCTATTGAAGTAAGAGTTTAGGTAGAACATTAATTAAAATAATCCCATCCAAGCCTTGCAATAGTAGGCACTGACTGCCATCTATCCGTGTGTTTTTTTAATCAGGTCTATCAAACTATCATTAACTCTCTGCCTAGCCTGTATTTTCAGTGCAGTTTTACATCCTAATACCTGAAACCTCTCAACTTATTTGTCTTTCTACAGGACTTCGGTGTTTAGCTTGTTGGCTCCGAAAGCAGAAATACAGGGTATTTTTCCAAGTATACCCATTATCTAGAAACGGCTTTATAACTGAATATTGCAGTTTGTGATAAATGAAAAAAGTATTTTTGAAGTACAGGCATCATTGCCTTGTTAATGTGCCTCCCTGTGTCCACCCTCTCTCCAGTCGTAGCCTTTCTGTCACTCCATTGAAGTACTGCTCGGTCATCAGTTGAAAAAGCACTGAAGATGAGTAAGTGCGGTCCTGACTTTTTTGTGTCTTTGTTCAGCTAGATGGAGGATGAGGACAGCTGTTCACAATGGTGGAGCTCGTTCCATTTCCATCCATTACACAAATTGAGTCAGGCAGTAGAAGGGGATGTGAGCAGTCAGATATTGTCCTTAAAACTTGAAAAAGAAGTCCTTCTGTTTTTCAAGTGTGCGCTGGTGAGTGTTAGATGAGCCATATTTATTTATTGTAATACCTGTTTGGTTGGGAGTTCAGATGATATTCACTCAAGGGCTTTGCTGCCCCGGGGTGGAAGAAGCAATAGCTTGTGAGGCTTCGTTCCCCTCGGAGCTCAGGGTTTGTCTGAAATCTCATCTTTGAAAACCCCCTGAGCTGTGCAGCCCAAACATTAAGCATCAAGCTATGTTACTTTCTGACCTGGAAACATTCTCACCAGTGCACTTCAAGTCTTTTTGGAAAAAGAGGATACCAGTTGATTTAGTGAAATCATAACTCCATTTTCATTAACTTTGTGAGAATGATTTGTTCATTTTATTGATGTCTAGTTGCTTATGTTCCAGAGAAACAGAGTTAGAAAAGGTCCATCAACGTTTTGGAGCTCTGTAGATGGGGACAGCATTTTTCCACATTAAAATTATCTTGATGTCCAGAAAGTCATGTTCCACTCTGACACAGTTTAGTGCGTATCTGCCTACAGGTTTACGGACACTACATTAAACAAACTATAATAAGATGTATAAATTTAACTCAGTATGTTTATATTTGTGATGCATAAGTCTGTTGTAAGTCCATATTAATTTTGAGTATTTCCACATTTTGCCTAAGTAGGATTGTATACTGTAGTGCATTAGTTTGGATACCTATAAGCTGTTGGAAAATGTGAGTGTAGTTTTCTGCCAGGCAACAAATTTTTGTCATAGTTAAAGTATCTTTGAAAGAAAATTGATTTCAAAAGAAGTGTTTTGTGGGGTGGGGAGTTAGAAAGTTCTGTTCCATTTTTTTTCAGAATAATGTTTTTCTTTTCAGTGATTTTCTTTTTTTCAGTTGTAAGTTATAACTCGTCTGTTCTTGACAGTTACAGTCAAATCTAAATACTCAAATTTTGTAACTTTTTCAGTTTTCTGTTTTGATAGACTTTGATTCCCCCCCCCCCCATGTGTATGTGTAAAAATTGCTTTCATTCGGAGTTGAAAACTTCCCAAAACACTCTTAATAATTTCTGCTATGCTTTGGCACTGCACTTTATTTAAAAAAAAAAATCAAAGCACCCCAACCTAACCCTCAGGAGTTTTCACATCTCCATATCAGGCATTGAAATCTGCATCCATGTAATTAAAAATTTTAACCTCTAAGAAAAATTCGTATTTATTTTGATGTCATAGACATTGATTTTATTTCCTGCACTTTGCCGAGCTCTGAAGATCCTATTCATCTTCAGCCTTACTCTCCCTGTTTCCTAAGCTTTTTTGAAAGCTGCTGCATTTTTGAATTGGGAGTTTTGTCTCGGTTTGCCAACTTCCCTTAGCATAGTAGAGTGGGGAGAGATAATGGCAAGGGGAGAGATGCTCTGCCTACGGCTCGGAGGGTTTCTTTCCATTAGCTGTGCTGCTGCCTTTTTCCTTGTCTAAGGTAGGGCGGGCTTTGATGGATCTTTTAATATGAGTATCATCTTCCAACACAGAGCATGGGAATGGATTAGCCTAGAGGGTATGAGAGTCGTTCTCTAAGATAGTATTTTAAGGAGGACATCACTGACAATTCTGCTTCATATCCGCTTTTCTTGTGTTTTGCCAGCACTGTTCTGTGCGCGTATTGGTAGCTTTGAAATAATTTTCTACTGCTAGATGTTAAAATAACTAAGGAATACATTTCATAGTCTTTGATTCATTTGCTCTTCATCTTATCCTTTCAGGTGGCATACTGCTTGCTTATGTGAGGAACAATTAGGGAAATATTTAAATGGATGTGTTTGGGGTTTTTCCTGAGTCAGAGGGGCTTGCTTTCGGTATTTTGGTGTACATAGTGCTGAAATAGGTTCTTGGTAATTAACTACAAAAAAGAAGGTGGGAGGATAGTAGTTGCATGTGTTCAATTGAAAGTCCTGCTGGAATATGAAATTCTTGGGCAAAGCAAATTCAGAAAGTAAAAGATACACCTGGGATAAACCTTGGGGCAGAACTTAATCTGTAATACAGTTTACTGGGATCTACCAGGTGATGTGTGTGGAGATATTGAAAAGAAGTGAGAGGTGGCAGATAGTGGTGTTGCGCTGGAATTTTTAAGGAAAAAAAATGGTTTTGTTGTTGTTTTTCCTAACAGTTCTTTGTTGTCCTATGAAGTATTTATTTTTTTCAAGAAAAAGCAAACCAACTTTTTGCCAGTAAGGTACAAATTCAGCCACTTAAAAAATAAATTGTGATTGAATAACTCTTAATGAAGATTTTATGGATTGCTGCTCTTGGGTAGTTATTTCTTGGTCCGGCAGAGATTGTCACTGACTTCTGAGTTGCAATAATTAATCAGGATCCTCGACCTAAACAGCTAGTTTGAATGGATGCCTATTGATAATCTTCGCTGCTGGTCATTTCAGTTTATTGTTGGAGAAGGTTGCAGATCCCAGTGAAGTCTCCCAAGTCTTCTGCATAGAAACGGTGATAGCGGTAGTACTGAAAGGGTAAAACAAACGAGGGCAGGAAAAATGCAGTACAAACAGAAGAGGATCCTGGTATTATAAAATAAACCTAAAGAGACCATGTCTAGAGAGAGATCTGCAGAGTGAAAATAGAGCACGGAAAGACTGAGGAGAAAAATTCTCTTAAAGTTAGTGGAAGACACCATCTCTAGCGCATCCCTGAGTTGTTAGGAGCTGTGGGGAGGCTGCAGCCGACTGGGTGCAGGGTGAGGGCAGGGGCGAGGGTGCCCACTCCATCTCGCCCAAGAAGTTGCCTGTAAACAGGCAGGGTCTGTGTCGTGGTTTAGCCCCACTCGGCAACTAAGCACCACGCAGCCGCTCGCTCACCCTCCCCCTCCCCGGTGGGATGGGGGAGAGAATCGGAAGGGCAAGAGTAAGAAAACCCACGGGTTGAGATAAGAACAGTTTAATAATTGAAATAAAATAATAATAATAGTAATAATAATAATGATAATAATAATAATAATAATAATAATTGTAATGAAAAGGAGAACGAGAGAGACAAACAAAACCCAGGGAAAAGAAAACAAGTGATGCAACCGCTCACCACCCGCCGACCGACACCCAGCCAGTCCCCGAGCAGCGATCGCTGCCCCCCGGCTAACTCCCCTCGGTTTATATACTGAGCATGACGTCATATGGTATGGAATAGCCCTTTGGTCGATTTGGATCAACTATCTTGGGCCGTGCCCCCTCCCAACTTCTTGTGCACCTGGCAGAGCATGGGAAGCTGAAAAAGAAAGTCCTTGACTAGTCTAAGCATTACTTAGCAACAACTAAAACATCAGTGTGTTATCAGCATTCTTCTCATGCTAAATCCAAAACACAGCACTATGCTAGCTACTAGGAAGAAAAGTAACTCTAACTCAGCTGAAACCAGGACAGTCTGTTAGGCAGCCTTGGGTGCAGCTCTTTCTCTGCTTTTGCTTTTGCAAACCCTGCTGTGCAAGGGCGGTGTTCATTACACATGATGATGGTGAACTTCTTGACTTGTATTTATTGACCAAAGCCTGAAAATTGCTAATGCAATCCCTCCGTCAGCTCCCGAAGTCCAAACCTTTCCTGCGGACAAGTGTCGTCCTGTGGCTCATGTGCTGCTCCATTGCCTTGCACAGGCAAGGTACAGCTCGTGTCTTAGGCAGCGTTCAGTATTTGTGTGACTTGGGTTTGGTTTGTTCACAAAAGGGGATTTCAAAGGATGGTGAGTTGCGAGTCGAAATCAGCCCCATGCTCTCTTGCTGTGCACTCGTCTGCAGTTCTTTGGGGGTTTTATTTGGTTTTGTTGTTTTGTTTAGGTCCAAGTTGTTCAATATAATCTTTCCCCTTCAACAAGCCTGGCTGAAAGCACTTTTTTGTTAATATTACTGAGGTGTTTTACTGCAGCGGCGGTGGTGATTACAAGACTACTAGGTTTTGGCTAACAAATGCAATAAATGTGATGAAAATCCCCCTGTGTTTTACATTTCACTGCATAACATGTTTATATAACATGTTAAACACTTCTGTCTGAAGAACAGCTTTCCACAAAGGTGAAATGTATTTTCCATGGTGCTTTTTAGAATTACTGTGGGAAATGGTAATTCCTGCTTGCTTCTTTCTCCCCGCGTATCCGAGTCTACATTTCTCAGTGTTTTAAAAATACACGTTTTCTTATTATCCCACCGCCCTTTGAAGTACAATTTTTCAGCGTGTCTTTCAGTTTTATGAGGTGAGAGGCTGCTGTCTGGAGGACATGGCTTTCCCGACGCTGGGGACCTGGCAGAGGCGCTGCGCGGGAGCAGCCAGGTCCCTGCTGGAGCGCGCCGTTGCGTGAGCGCTAATTTGGCTTTTTGTATTCTTGTCCTGTCTGTTTGTGGTATTTAATGCTCTAACATCTCTCTGGTTGGGTGAACCCATATGTCATTCAAATGGGAACCTGTGCCTTGCCATTGGCCTGACAGCCGCTCAGCCGTGGAGCTCAATGATAAAATTATGAAAACCGTGTCTCTGCTCATTGGACCAGTGGAATTTACAAGCATTTCTCCTCCATGTGCCTAAACACTATGTTGCTGTGCCTTGGCTCGCACGGCAGATTTCTCTGGATTATAAGCCCTGTCAATAGTGTGAAAGCTCACTTGTGTCTTTTTTCCCCTCCCTTCTTCCCCCCGCCCCTTCCTTTATTTGTAGACGTGTGCTCCTCGCAGACAAAATCAAAAGTCAGCTGCCTGAATGCTTTGATGGTTACAAAAATAAATATTTTGTTCATGTATTTAAAATAAAAGCAGAGATATTTTTATGATAAGCAACGTTTTGCTGCTGCTTGGTTCTGTCAATGTATTTAACAGTCAATATGAGAAATGTTATTTATATGCAGATTCTGTTTACTTCAGCATTATTTATAAAGCAATACTGTGTGATGGTAAAGCCATGTCTGTAAAGTCGTGTTTTTGCTTCATGTCTCCCTTTTTGTGGTATGGTGCACATTACAGATGCATAATTCAAACACAAATGTTATTTGACATAAGGGAATAAAACTATTTTCAGCTCGTGAAAAAAACCCTGTTAGTATAAACTTGAAAAGCTCTTTCTCAAAATCACCACTGTCAAACTGATAGCACATTTCTGCTGTAGTGTAGCCTTATTTTTTTGTGTGTGGTTGAAATGTCACAGTAATAATTCATCTTATAAAAGTTAGCGAAATATGCTTGCTAATACTGGGTAGTGAAACCAAACCCTGCAATACTAATGTATTAGTAAGGTAGAATTTTGCTGAAATAGCCTTGGCTTCTGTTTCTGTATATCTTGCTTGTTTTGTGTACCTTGTTATTGGTTGAGTTTAGAAATCCAAGAAAAGTTTCTCAGTAATTAAAATTATCAAGGTTCTCCTGCACCCTTATATTATCAGAGAATTTGCTGCGCTTTCTGCATACGAAGGATGAATTTACTGTTCAAGCCTAGAAGTAGTGTTGGATGTCTATTGTGATATATATACTGAAATATCAGAAAAATTCATTGCCAGGCTAATTATTGCTTGTTTCTCTGATAGTGAATTTGATAGTGCCTCTGTATGTAATTTTTTCCCTTGTTTTATTAACTGAATAAGCTTAACAGTAGGAAAAGTGTAAAGAAGGAATAGTTAGTGTAGTTGAAACTGGTATTGGTTTTGCGTTTGTTTTTTTTAATAGAAGTAGTATAGTCTGTTCTTATTTTATTGGAACTCCTTTGCTTTTGACAAAAGTAGAAAAAGTCACCTGAGAATGGCTAGCAGGAAAAATTGGTTCCTGATTAGTATTCCAATTAATCACAGGTTTCTTGTATCATAGCTTGTAGAGTACCTTCCCTGACTATCATCATCAGACAAAAAGATTGTGGAGATCCTTTTAATCTGACACATTACAGAGCTTTTTCTGGGCTTTCTGCTATCCTCTTTGGGCTTGCTGGTAATAGTGTAATGGTGGGGTTATCTTTCACATTCATGATCTGTGAAAATTTTAAAACTGAAATCTTTATTTTCTGTTTGCCAGCAAAATTATGTGCTGCTTTGAAATGTAGACAAATCCATATTACGTGCCCCAAGGATATTACAGTATAAATCCCCCAGCTCATATGTTCATGTATGCATCACTAGTTACGGTAGTAGCGTTGGTCCCGTTAAGCTCAGTGGCACTAGTCATGATTAAAATTTAAAAATGTGTAGCAGTTTGTAGAGTTGGAACCTGAATAACGTAATGGAAATAAGTAAAGATGTGGGTGGGAAAGATGTATAGGAAAGGTTGAAGGTTTTGCTGAGTTTGTAGGGCTTCTTTGGAAACATATGCATTTCAAATGGGACTGACTTCATGGTTTTATTTATAATATAAACTTTAATAAATTATAAGACCTATATAGCAAGTAGTTTGAATTCATGTATTTCATGAATCCAGCTGTACTGTGCTTTGTAGGGCCCTGCAAAGCACTGCGCTGCATTGTGTGTCTGCCCTGTTCATATGCTGAATTTCTTTCCTACTCTTTTTACATTACTGCACTTGAGAGAGTTTTCACTTGCTAGTTGGAACAGAAGCTGAAGGGGATCTTTAGGAAAGCACAGTCAAGCAGACATAATAAATTTTGAAAGACATAAAAACCTACCTCCCAATTGAGGGAGGTAAAGATTTACAATACATCATGGAAATACTTTTTTTTGATAGAGCAAAAATCTTCTGACTTTTTGCAAAGCTTTTCTTACTACGAGGCAGTGGAAGAGCCACTCGTAATGTAACAAGTTGTTTTCTTTTTGACTTGAAGATGAAATAAAATTGTTTTCAGATCAGTTACAGGCAAAAAAGTAGAAGAGGCAATGCTTTTAAATAGGTGCTTGTCTAGGTTTTTTCTCTGATGCACAGAACAGTTACGTTGGATGCTAATTATTTAATTACATGCCTTTTCTGGAGAGACGTTGAGATACACTGCACTGAATCGGCTTGTCTTTCCTCAAGGGAGCAGATCCTCAGTGAAGTGCTTCCCAGGAAGAAGAACAAACACTGGTGAAACAAGCTAGCGTTCAGTTAAAGATAGCATCTAGTAGTGTATGCCTTATGGTGTGAGGTTATAATATATAACCTATATATTAGATGGTTTTTAGGGGTCCTCAGTTGACAGCTTCCTTAAAAAAAAAAACAAACCCCAAACTCAAAAAAACCCCACCACTAAGCCAAAATGTTAAAGTTTTCTAAACTCAAATTTCCAGGCTACACAGAACATAAATCTTTAAGTTTGAAGACAGCTTCTTCTCTTAGATTGATAATTTAATGACATTCACCACATATTGGAGCTGTTGAGAGAATTGGATTATAAAGATTTGTAGATCTCTTTTAACAACATAGACTATTAATTTATTTTACCTTTCTAACACTTCTGTTACTTTGAAATGTTTCTTTTTAAAGAGCAGTTATATTTTATCATAAAGCATTCCTGCTTTCACTGCAAAAGGGTATTTATTACTGCTTCCCTTCTAGGTGAAATGTGATGACATCATCTTTTCCCATCTATTTTAAATGTAGTAAAAGCGATAGGTTTTGCAAGCACACTGCTATTATGTGAGAAGAGGAAGAAAACAGGTGAACATTGGAAGTGGTTTGTAATGGGGTCTTACCCAGTAGGGACTTCGCTTGTTGTAATGTAGTACAGAAATTTACTTGTCTCATCTGAGTGAAAATCTCTTATTTTACCTTTTTAATCCCTAAGTAAGACTTTTAACGCTGTTCCATCCCCTGGTAATACATTTTTATAGACCTTTGAATGTATTTGTGGCTACTGTATTTGTGTGGGTTGTTTGGCTATCGTTACCGTTTTGAATCACAAATGTCTTGAAGCTTTCTTAGCTTACTAAATGTCTTCAAACATCGTGATCTTGGTGAGTAAATAGTAGCACATGCCATAGCTCTTTATTTTATCTGTTTGCTGTAAAATTAAAGAGTCTTGATAATTTTAAACTGGGGGGGATTTAGTTTATTTTTATCTCTTGACATGAAAGAAAAGCTGAATAGAAGCTGAAGGACTAGACTGAAAAAGCACAGATTATTTAATGTTTTTTTATTGTTGTTTGCTTTTAACTGGCAGTGCTCCTATTCCTCTCCCTTTCCTCTTTCCTGCTCGACCCCCGCCCCCCGATTTCTGTGAATATTTAAACCAGAGGCCAGTTTGGCTCTGTGTGTTGTTTAAAATACACTGCAACTGAACTGCTAAATGGAACAACAGCATCAGCATAAAACACAGAGACCATATTAGGTCTGAGAGGATGGAAGTGCATATAGGTTATCAATAAATATGCAAATCAAAGTGAGCTTACTCTATAGATGTATTTTTTTCATAGTGAACTAACAGTGGTTTTGAGCTCTAGTCCCCTTCTCATCACAGAGTAGTGATCCCAGTTCGTACTGTTCATGTTTTCTCCTTTTCTTTCTTCTAACTCCCATAGCACAGCTTTTTCAATCCAGCATTCACTGCACATGTTCCAGTCATGAGGTTACAAAGCTGACATTGCAGTCTCAGCAGAGGTTATCTCTTTAAAATTCCCTAAAATTCCCCTTTGGCACATCCAGTTTGGCAGCTGGGTTTCTGTAGGAAACTGATGGAGCCACCCCCTCCCCTTATGTCCTTTATAAAAATAGAAATCTATTAAACCTCTGGCCAGAAGGGCAGATGGGTAAGTACTCCCTCCAAAGCAGACAGTGCTGCTTCCTAAGCTTTTCTCCCTAGTTTTATACTCTCGAAAAAATCAGATTTATATACTTCAGAACCAACTAAGTAATGAAAATACCTGCTTTTAAAATGAAAATGCAACTTGCCTGTTGTTCCTCAGGACGTGTGAACTCTGTGCTTTGGAGGGTATATACAGCTGCTGAGAAATATTGACCTGTTGTTTGAAATATTTTAAATAGTTATGCAACTGCAAAATCAGAAGCTTAGTTTAATCTTAGAAGCTCATGCCTGAACAATGCTGTAGCTGGTAAAGTACAACTGGTACTCAGAGAAAGATTGGCCAAACCAAATGGGAGGCTTAAATATCTAACTACCAACATAGAAGAGTAATCACTGACCTAATAATATTCAAGAACTAATCTAAATGGGCGTTGCCCACTTGCATTTTACAAAGTGGCTTTACTTTCATGCAAGTAATGTCCCTGAAATGCATTAATTCTTTGTTTCTGCTTCCTGTAAGGAAGGAAGGGAGAGAAAATTGTGTGTGTGTGTCCCTCCCTGCATCACTCCTTTCCCCTTGGGTGTCATTCTGCGTGAGAGCTGCAATGACTGTTTTCCTGCTTAAAGTGGGTTAAATTTTATGGCAGAATTTAGGTGTCTGGGTTTGAGGAGACACGAAAAGCCAGTGTCCTCCCTGAAAGTCAAGGAGAGAGGCTCCGTTTGTAGCTTTACTTTGGTCTGCAGCTTTCTCATGGCACCTGTATCTTAGAGGGCTCTGCATGTCCTCTCTTCTGGAGAGCTGGCAGTTGTTACTCTGCATATGGGGTGCTTTTTTGGAAAGTGAGAATTGTGGATTTGAATTCACAGGATGAGGAGAGCCCAGGAAAACCAAAAACAAAGACTCTGCAGTTCAACAGCAGCCAAAGCCAACCCAACTGGTAGCTGCAATGCCACTTCTCTTACGTTGCCTCTGGGTTCATCTGACCATGTTGAGTTGTTTCTGTGTGCTAAGCCAGCAGAAGGCTGTCTGTTACCTTTCTGCTATTTTAGCGTGGTGGAATGGCTTGATAGATAGTTCAGCTATGGGGGGACTGACAGGTTGGGTGAAGAGAGAAGCCGATGGGACTTCTGGAGCAGCAGATAGATTGGCTTGGAGCTGTAGATCAGCTGTCTTGGTGCTCTAGCCTCTGGAGCATTATACAAAAGGTGAACAACCCCCACTGTGTCCTGCTGTCTTTCCAGAAGAGGCAGTCCTACTTTCTGTAGTGCCTGCTGTCAGGAGACTCCTCCTTTCACCAGCCCCTCAGCATGCAGAGGTGGGCACTGGGCAGTTGTGAGGCGGGAACCCGCTCAGTCGATTAGATGAGGAGCTCAGGAGCATTTCTGCGTGGAGCGTTTCTTGTAGAACAGCTTTGAATGGCTCCCTCCCGAGAACCTGTGCTTTTTCCATCACCTTTGGAAGAGCTTAGCACTCCGTTGGCCCCTCTGGAGAACTGCAACAGCAACTGCTGTTTTGACTGACTCTGCCTGGTGCTTGTGATCTCTCTTTGAGGACTGTGACCCCTAAATAGGCTCTTCTCATCTCTTTGTTGATGGTCAACAAACAGTAACTACATGCACCTGACACCTGATGCTAAATCCTGTATGAGTTGCACAGAGCATTGCATTTTCTCATTTTAAGTTACAATGTCTATTCTCTTGCTTTCATTGACGAAAATCTTTGCGAACACAGCCTCACTATTTAACCATCTTTGAGTCAGCCTGAAGCCCTTTTCTTTGTGTTGCTTTTTAATGCAATGAAGTGTCTACCTTCTTGTTATGCTTACTATTTTTACCATTCCTGATTTTCCCACCTCTTATTTATTAAGAACTTGGTATTTGTTTGTCATAGGAAACAACAAAAATAATTTTGTCCTTATCCTCTATGTCTGCTGGAGTTGTTGGGGGGGGACACGATGACACCCAAAAAACCACCACTCTAAATTGTTCTAATAAACAAAACAATGCAAGAATCTGCAAGTTTATCACCAGTCCAGGTGAAAAAGTGTTATGTATCATATGAGCACTTGTAAGCCATTTCAGTGCAAAGTCAGATGGGTTAACGTAGATTTCCCTTCTCCACCACGTGTGCAGAGAAATTTATTTATGTAACAAAGAAGTGTTGACACTCACCTCCTGCAGCCGTTTTTGGAAAAGGCTGCTGCTTAACAGTATTTTGCAAGGAGAGGTGAGAACGCAGAGGACTGGATATTCAAAGAGCGTGCGTGGGGAGTTGCAGTTACCTTGGGAGTGAAATGAGGAACATGCAGGGTCCTCACTTGTGTGATGCAGACATCCCTATCACCTTTCTGAACAAGCTTAAGTCTGGGCCCCTTTTGTGCTTATCACTATAAGACAAAGGCTGCCTGGGACACCTTTATTACACAAAAGCAAAATTCAGGAACTATTCAGTTTCCTTCTTGTCTGTTACTTTTGGCAAAATGCGCTGCACCAGCCAGCTCCCACCATTCTTTACAGTCTGGGTGTCTTGGAGTAAAAAAAACAGTTGATTGGTTTCTTTGTTTTTAACTGAAAGATTTCCCTGTAACGCAGCTGTTTTGTCAAAAGACACTCCTCTAGACTTTACAGTTTGGAGGTATTGAATGTTCCTGATGGATCCTTTAAAGTGTTTTAAAGTGTGTAATTGGGGCACTTGAGCCTAAAACTACAATTATACACTTGTGTGTTAATTTTGTGTACAGATAGATATTACTTCAGTCTGGCCATAAATGAGAAGGAAGCATTTTATTGTGAGTGTAAGAATTTGTTTTGTGAATGCTTGAACAAAATAGGTGTTCAGATAATAGCCCAAAACGACCAGACTAGGGGAGGAGGGGGGGTTTCAGCTTTCAAGAAAGGGAAGGAGCATGCATGGATATACCGGAGATGCTGGGAAACTTTGAGAGAATAGTAGGTATTATAAAGATTAACTGATGGAGCACAATATTTGAGTTAAGATTAGTTGCAATATTAATTAAAAAAAGAATTCTAGTAGGTTGGCAGAATGAATGAATGGCTTGATGGTTGATTCTTTGTAAGTTTTTAAGGGGGCTATTTTCAATTAATCAAAACAGGTCATTTTTAATAAGTGATGTTATGACTATAAAGGTTCTTGTTTGGTTTTTCTGTTCCATTTTGAGGATACTGTTACGTGAATTTGATTATCTGTATTCAGATGCTTAGATTTAGCAGATGTTTCTAAGACTTATTTGTGGTAAATGATATGAGGAATAATTTACAATAATCATCTTATTTTGAGTATAATAAAACTAATTGTTTAAGAAATTATGATGTGCTATATGGTTTCAGTCATGAATTTATAAGATTGATGTCTTTGATGTTTCTGTCAGGGTTCTTTTCATGTTTTCCAGTGCTAAGCAATAGGTCAAATTAAATAATAGAAATGGAATAATTCAAATATCTAAACTCTGTGACTACAAGGAGGTGTTTGAAAGCTTTCTTTTAAAAATACTTGCAGCAATATTTGAAGTCATAGCTGTATTACAGTTGTAAGATGTAGTGTTTGGACTGTTATGTAAGTATTCTTATTTAAGAGGCTGACTTGGTTTTTGTCTGTTCCCAATAGAGAAAGGGAAAGAAAAGCCAGCACAGAAAAGATTTACATCTTCCTCTCCTTTTTTATTGCTGATGCTGTTAGGTCAAACTCTTCTAAAGAAGAAGGGTTTTGGATATTTCTTTTTTTTTAAAGTAAGCAGAAGTGCTCCAGAGTGTTTGCCTATGTCAGTAGGAATGTTGTTGTTGAGGGACTGTACCACAGGAATGGGATCCTGATCTTAGGCAGTTAATTTATTATCTTGCAGCACAGCATTATGCTGGGCTGGTAGAGACATAATCGAATTTTCTTATCCAGTTGGTTCAGCCAGTTGTTCTGTTTGCCTCAGGATTCCTTGCTGTGGGGAATTTTTAGTGTCCAGATGAAAAGTATGACTTTGATCCTGCTGTAGTAGAAGAAACTGGTAGAATTGGACTGTACAAATGACTATGTTTGTCACAGAAATTGCTGAACCTAAATGATAGCTGTAGGAGGTCATGCCTTTTTCTTTTGTGTGTTGACCTCCTGTGCTGTGGGCACTATTTGGGGATTGAAATCCATAATGAGAACACAAAGAGCTGTAAATCTGTTCTCCCACTGCATGTGCATGGCAAGTTTTTTGTGATTTGAAGTGTGATATCCCTTAGAAAAGTGAAGGACTGGAACTGGGGATGACTTGCTGTGTGTAACATCAACCTACTGCTCTGCTGTTTCACAGTCAGGCCCAGGAGGCAGTGCTGTGGGGGCTAACTCGAAAGTGGTGATCTCGTCAAAGGTGTCTGGGCCAAANTCCAGATGGCTTTTGTGTATCTCCAAGGATGGAAACTCCACAACCTCTCTGGGCAACCTGTGCCAGTGCTCGGTCACCCTCACAGTGAAGAAGTGTTTTCTGATCCTCAGAGGGAACCTCCCGTGTGTCATTTTGTGCCTGTTGCCTCTTGTCCTGTCACTGGGCACCGCTGAAAAGAGCCTGGCTCCATCCTCTTTGCACCCTCCCTTCAGGTATCTATATGCATTGACAAGATCCCCCTAAGCCGCCTCTTCTCCGGGCTGAACAGTCCCAGCTCTCTCAGCCCTTCCTCTTATGTGAGGTGCTCCAGTCCCTTCATCATACTTGTGACCCCAGGCAGAGCTCCATACATTCCAGCCGCTCTGTCACATAAAGGCCACCCCCATCCTCATCTTCCCAGCTTGTCCTCCTGGAAGAGCCTGTATCGCTCCATTGCAGCATGCCAGTCATGGGAACCATCTCACCACATCTCTGCGATTCCAATAAGATCGTAGCCCTGCGACTGCACACAGAGCTCTAACTCATCACGTTTATGCGCATGCTGCGTGCATTCGTGTACAGGTGCTTCAGAGAGGCATCCCAGCATGCTGATTTCCCAGAAGGGGTCTGGTTTTTTTAACCTTTACATTCACCATATTTCTCAAGGAACTTGGAGCCCAAGGCGGATGGAAGAGTTGAAACTGCACTTCTGTAACGTCAAAAGCTTGGGGTCATCCATCTCTCTGCACAGTGAGGTGCTAGAGTGCCTAAGCAAACGCATCTGTTGTCACAGGTGTACTCAAGTGGACCTTTCTGGGGCGGGGGGAAGATAGGAATAAAGAAAGGAGAAGAAAAGCGGCTGTCAGGGAGAAGAGTGCGTGCGCTGTGATTGTGAAGCCCAGTAGTCTAGTGGAACTGAACAAGTTTGGGTGGACAGAGGAGAAGGGCATGGGTTGCTGAAGCGTACACAGCGTTGCTCCCTGTGGAAGATATTTTATATTCTTCTCTTGCTATTTTTAAGAGGCACAGTGAAGGACTCCCAATGATCTCAGATGATTTAGCTGTGAAAGCCATCAAACTTAGATATGGTAAAGACAGTATTCATCAAAATTGATATCCTTGGAGGAGCACATGAATTAATTAAAAAGCACCCTTCTCTCTTGAAAGAGACTGGAAGAAGGAAAGAAAACTCAAGGGTGTGTAAGATGGTGGGGAAGCAATGGTAAACAGGGTGTGTGTGCATTCTGCCTTTTTTCTCAGTACTGCAATTAAAGAATAATGTTTGCATTTCTTCAAGCTACCAAGATTGTGTGCCAGAAGAAAAGTAGAGTGAAAGCCATGCTGCAGAGGGATTTTTTCAGTCTCCAGTAGTTAAGTGTTGGGAGTCTCTCTGTGTATAAATGCATAAAAATGGAGGATTACTCATGTGGTTAGATTACCTGCTATTCAGACTCAACCCATACCTCTCATTTGTGTTCCCTGCTTTAGAAGGTTTGAATGGCACTACAAAACCTGTCTGAAGAAAAATGTCTATATGTATGTATTTTCTTAACCATATTTTATTTTAACCACCATTTCAGAAATAGTGGTCAAAACTGTTACCAATTTCCTGGAGAATAAATGGCAAATACAGGATTTGGGGACCCAAGGCAGTTGTGTAGTCCGTACAGGGGCACTTATTGTGCATCTATGAGGTAAATTATTTGTTATATAATTAAAAATCAGGTTAAATACAGGCTTTTGCATTTTTCTTAACGGCTGGCATTTCGTAGGTGAGTTTTATGCTATTAGTGCCGTGAGGGATGAGGTTTCCTACATGCTTTTTACTGAAGCACCAACCATTGGAGACACCATAGGGATCAAGTGAAGCTCACATTGGTTGTGGAAGTTCCAATGTCCTTTTTTCTTAGGCTGGTTTATAAAATGGAAATCAAATACTTAAGCAGATTACATGATCCCTTATAATTGTTTTGATCGCTTTAAAAAAAAAAAAGGAAGTAAGGCAGAGTATAAGAATAGATATCTGACTCATCATTTAAGTGTGTGTATGTGTGTATGTATAGGCACTATGATTTCTCTCTATATTTAATACAATATATCAAAATAGCTCTTCTGAAAAAAATTATATTGCAAATTTTCAGTCTTCTCTATGGTGCTGGTCTGAGGGGATGGATATAACAATATGGAAATCTCTTACTAGAGATTATCATATTTTCATCCCTTAATTTGCAGAAAGGGCCAAATGTTGCATTAGTTCAAACTGTAATGCAGTGTACAAGTCAACACTATCAGGCTCTCGTGTAGGAGAAATTTCTTCCTATTGTTTCTAGACTCAGCTGTTTACCTCTCCCTTGAAACTAATTTTAGCCCATCTAAAACATGCAAATTTTTTATTTTTGTTTGTTTGCTGTTTTTAGGGGAAGGTGGGAGTGGGAGGTGGTTGTGATATTGGCATAGATTTAGCATTTACGGCAGAGGTAGTTTTCATCAATTTCTGACAAGGGAATCAAAGTGTTCTTTTTTGGAAGGAGAGATATTGCTTTTCCGTATAAATGATTGACTGTTTTGTTGTAGTAGTCTTTATTTATTTGGCTCTCATCATGAAGAATAGCAAACTTATTCAAAATCTTAGTACATCAAAAATATGTCAATACATAAAACATAAGTACTATTCCATACTACAGTCTATGCAAAAAACTATGTTAATAAGATGTGAAGGTTGCATAGCTAAGAAGTCAGAAAACATAAATGATAAGATTCTAGCAGCCACATTAACTGAGCCACATTTCACATCCTCTATATTTTATGAAATGCCTTTGACAAAATAAATCAGAAAGAGAAGGTGCTATATATGTGCAACACGGCTCAGTTAATGTTGCTTCTGGAACCTTAACATCTATATTTTCTGACTGGAGAGTGTTTTAATCATGTAATCTTAGCAGTTTTTTTACATTCTGTTTTTTTATAGTTTCTCTTTTTTAAAAGAGAGGAAAATTGCCTGTACTAATAATGGGTTAGCTCATGTTGGTTTGATTTAAGCTACAGTAAAAAGCAGTATATAGAGAGTCCCTCATGACAGGTACATATTTGGTGCCATATACATTGCTCTGACAACTGGTGTAATCATGCTGCTGTGCACTTTTTGAGGAAAAGGGGACTACAGGCATGTGTTTGAAGTCCTGTCCTTTCTGTCCTACACATTAACAGTAGTACAGGGTATGACTGCATTGCAGACTGCAGCGTGTTGTAAAGATACTTGAGCTACCTTTTTAAATGAACTGGCTTGTATACAAGAAGCAGTCTGTCTACAAGAGTGTGGATCTCC
>VYZW01010935.1:70947-94194 GCA_013401315.1 Balaeniceps rex | reverse complement strand
GACAACTGGTGTAATCATGCTGCTGTGCACTTTTTGAGGAAAAGGGGACTACAGGCATGTGTTTGAAGTCCTGTCCTTTCTGTCCTACACATTAACAGTAGTACAGGGTATGACTGCATTGCAGACTGCAGCGTGTTGTAAAGATACTTGAGCTACCTTTTTAAATGAACTGGCTTGTATACAAGAAGCAGTCTGTCTACAAGAGTGTGGATCTCCCTCTGACCTAATTCACCCTTCCACAGAGCACAGCAAATTAGCCTAGCTCGGCTTTTGGTGTAGGCTTCTTCCAATATCTGAGCTAGTTTGCAGATCTGTGTACTGCACTGCAGTCTTCGACATAGACATACATTTAATGACTCTGCAAAATCCTCTACCTTGCAAGTTCTGGAACGGGGATTATTGTGCCGTGACACAGAAACATGCTTTTTATCCTTTTGCTTCCTTGCTCTGGGTCACAGGGTGGACCAGTATCAGGCCCAGTGTTAATATTTTAAAGGCTCTTAATAAGATTTTAAAGTTCATACTTCAGTGGTAAAGGCAAGCAGTCTAGCAGAGACAGTAACATAGGTGAATGTTGTGACCAACATACTGTCAAAAGGTCAAAGCTAAGTGATAAGAAGTAATAGAATTTATAGAATGTATAAATAAAATGCCTTAGCATCAGGATTTCTGATTTACCTCTGATTAATAGCCTTGACATTAATACCCAGCTTTTTACTTGGTTTCCTTTTAGAATTTTTTTTTTTTGTTATTCAGTGGGGAGGACTTGTAGCCTTCATTAAGACTCTGTGTATAAGCACGCTGGGTTGGACATGGTCATTTGAGACAGCAGACCGTGCTGCACTTTGATAGAGTCTTCCAGTGAATGTGTGCCAGAGGATTTCCCTAAGCTGTATAAGCATATGATATTTTTCTTCTTTCTGTAATCCAGCTAAACATACTGACGAAGACCTGGGCTTACATGAGCTCAAAAGTTCTAGATAAGAACCAAATTTTTTTTAAGCACGTGAAAGTCAGAGGGTTAGTTTTCCCTTGTAACTTTCTATTCAAAAGTATGGAGAAATGCATGGTTTGAATGTTTGAGGGAAAATACTTATGTTTTAGCAGAGGTCTGGCTTTGGAATCTAAGACTGAAGCAGTAGATGTTTTCAGAAAAACACAAGAGTTTTATTTGAAGGTTTGATGGGAACTGTGTGACAGCTTTCTTTATAGTTATAACCAAAGCGACCACTGTAAAATTAAAAGACTTAGAATGAAATTTGGCTATAATGTTTTGTTGATTGAAAGAATGTGCTGTTTTACTCCTGGTGTGGAGTACCAGGTGGTGGTTTGTTTTTTTTTTCCTGGGAATCTCACTCACTATACATTTTGTATTCTAATTTCTATGTAATTGCAGTGTTAGAGTTGCTAGGAAAGTGGAATGTTACTGATGATTATGTTTCTGAAGATGGTACTTGTTTCATGATGTTCAGGTCTGTTTCACTGTTTCTCAGCAAACTAGGCCATTGAATCAGGTAATGTCACCCTTTCTTCTGACTGCCACCCCTGCCTCTGGAGTTCAGCTTTTCTTCTCTCTGTAAGTAGGGCTTAATGCTAATCAGGCCAGACACACCCTTTCCACCCCAGATTTTTATATCGTGACACTGTGGTTTAAGAGTTCTGAACTGTGCTGTTGCCTGCTGCTGACATTATCCAGGGTCTGCCTTACTTTTTGGGTACCAAATAGATTGCAGGGCGAAGCAATGACCGATGTTGCCAGGGCTCTTTCCATGTAATGAGCATGCCATGGTGACTGGCATGTTTGGGTGGGTCCCAAAGTGACTTGGCAGAGCTTTTTGTGATAGGGGACATGTAAAGTTTCTTCCATTATTGACCAGATCTAGCCATTAGGATGGTTTAAAAGTGCAGTAGCTGCATACGGCTGGTATTATTAGCGTACCTATGCTAACACACTAATTCGGTTACATTTTAATTTTAAAAATTATTATAATGACTGTAATGCTGTCTAATGATCCTTCTCCTTTGACATCAGTTATGGATTATGCATGCAAAAATTGCTTAAAACTTCCATTACTATCAAGGTATTACCTGGACAAAGAATGTGTGCCACAAGACCCCTTGTTCAAGCAAGAATTAAAGATAATGGGCTAAGTTATAGGTTTAATTGGATTTGTCCCACCTCTTCATTCTGGCTGCCAATTTTGTTCCTCTTTTATTCCCATCCTTTCCTTGTTCGCATTCAGAATGGTTTAATCACTGATGGTCAGTTGTACGTCTCCCAAAATAATGCTATTTGTACTGTGTAAGTCAGATAGGAGGCAAAGTAATTATTACAGTTTCTGTGCTTGCCTAGAAGTAGATTCAAACTCGGGTCTGTTCTCTCTTGAACTGTCCCAAGAATGTGTGCGTTACCACAGGCATGCTGAAGCTTCCCAAATTCTCATCTCCTGTGTTGTGTGGCCACAACGAATGTGGGTGTAAGGGAGAAAGGGAGGGAGGGTTTACCTTATGAAGAAGGAGGATGCTTGGGTCATTCACTGCAAGTGTTGTAAGTAATTGGCTTCAGATTTGTTTTGTTCTGGGGAGATTTTAATTAAGCTTTTTTATATGCTGCTTAATAAACATTTGTCCATAAGCGGTATCTTGTGATCCCCATCAGTAAAGCAGGAGGATTAATTTGCATGTTGTTGTTTGTAATTTATTTAAATAGCCACAGAAATTATACTGAATGTTCTGCTAAGGCAGCAGTGATGGGTCTCTGCACTGAATACTATAGCATCTAAAAGTACCTGTAGCATTAGGATTATTGTTGCGTTTTGGGAGTTTAAAAAAAACAAACCAAAAAAAACCCCCAAAAAACCCCAGCAGTTTGGATTGGGAGAATGTGGAGGAAAATTCCAACATAAGTAACTGATACATAAGGTCAGAAGAAGAGCCCAGTACCCTTTTTTGCACAGTGTCTGGAAGCATTGCTAGGGAAAAAATTCAAGAAATTGGAGCAGTCTCCCAGCTTCTGGCAATCAAAGTATTAGTGCCTCTTCAGGTTGCTTACATTTGTTACTTAGTACCTTGCACACCAGATTTTCATTGCTTTCTCACAGGACACAAATATGAATTGCAAAGAGGTGGTTAGAACATAGGCGTGGCTATATCAGGTCAGATCAAGGGTTCATGTAGCCCTGTGTCCTGCCTCCAGTGGAAGCTTTAATTGGATGCCTAGAGAAGAGTCAGAACAAAGCAAGCATGTGATACCTCCCCCAATACTCTCCAAGCCTCCAGCCATTTTCAGTTCAGGGACTTCCTGAGCCACATGTGGCTGTACATATTTGGTAACCCTCAGAGGATGTATCTTTTGTGA
Organism: Balaeniceps rex; assembly: GCA_013401315.1. NCBI lineage: Eukaryota > Metazoa > Chordata > Aves > Pelecaniformes > Balaenicipitidae > Balaeniceps > Balaeniceps rex. The sequence goes on along the minus strand of VYZW01010935.1, from coordinate 90,836 downwards.
ACTTGTCCAGTCTTTCCTTGAGCCCACATGATGTTTCGAAAGCTGAAAGTTTATTTGGCAAGGAGTTTCAAACATCTGCTACCTCTGTGAATAGAGAACCTCTCTCTCTTGTTTTGAAGTTTGCTTCTGCCAGCTTCTACCATTTAATGCCTCCTAATTATTGTGTTGGACAAGATGGTTTTGTAGCTTCCTATCATATTCTTACTTCCTGGTGTCTTTTCTGTACTCAAAGGGTTGTAGCTTCTTTGTATGGAAACTGTTCCATATATTTGATTGTTCTTGTTGCATTTCTCTGAACCTTTGTGTTTGACCCTTCCTAGTAAGTCCAAAAAGTCTGTAGAGAGGGATTTTTCCTTTGCGAAAGCTGTGTTGATGTTTCCTAATTCTGATCTTCATTCTTGTCTGTCCTGATTTATCCAGAACAGTCATCAGTCCTTTATAGTCTTAAATTAATCGAATCTCCGCTTTTTTTTTTTTAAAAAAGCCAGACTTCAGTTCTCACTTACCAAGGCATCTCCAAGTTAGAGGCTGTGTACTGTCATTAGTAATTCAGCTATGTCATTATCAAATTTGTTCAGACCTTTGGGTTGATACTGTATGGTCTTGAACATTTCTTACCATTCATTTGTCAGTTTGGTCCATAAATAGTCCCATCATATTCAGACACATTCATTGACTCCCTCACAAAGGAGGACTCCAGCATGGGAACCTCCCAAGGTTTTTCCACAGTGCACACTAGTGCGAAAATTTGTTAAGCTTCTCTGTGATGGCCCTGTTTTCTGTGAATCTCCTTTCATACCTTGATCATCACTTGGCACTTCAGACTGTCTGGCAGACCTCCTGCTCCTGATGTATTTGAAGAAATGATTCATTACTCATTTGATTCCCTTTCCTAGCTGTTTCTCCAGTTCTTTCTGGCCTGCCTTATTACATTTGAAGTGCCAGAGTTTACAGTCTTTTCTGTTTTCCTCATTTGGACTTGGTGTCGGCTTACTGAAGGATGCCTTTTTGCTTCTAGAAACCTGCGATGAGCCATGCTGATGTCCCTTTGCTCTTCTCAAGTCTTTCTTAATAGGTGGTGAATATTGGTTCTGTGCTTTCCATGTGGTGGTTGTTAAGCAGCTTTGATGCTGCCAGTCAGATTTTATTTCTCGTAGCTGTCTGTTAGAGCTTCCTTTTAACAAGCTTTCTCCTTTTTATGTAGTTACACTTTTTGAAGTTAAGCACAACAGTAGTAGATTCCTTGGTTTTCATTGTTCCTGTAGGGATGCTCAATTTAACTGTGTTATGGTCACTGATGTGTAGTGGTTCTGCAGCTGTAGGATGTAGAAGTAGATGCTTCCTCCTGCTCAGGACTGAGCCAAAGGCAGTGACTCCTCGTGCAGGTCCCCCAACCAGCAGCTTCGTGGAACAGCCTTTGGCAGTTACCTGGTACTTCGGTCTCTGTGTAGTCCACTTGCGCAGTCTACATGGGAGGACTTGAAATCTCCCTCTGTCCAATCTTGCACCATGCCTTTGCTGATCTCACTCAGTGTGCTGCTGTCAGTGTCGCCATACTCCAGCCATGTCTGGTGGTCCCAGCACTCACTCTTCCTGATCCAACCAAGCTCCAGGCCTCTGCTGCTTCGTGAGGTGGAGTTTTGTTTTGATTTGTTTCTAAACTCTGTGTAGCATATAATATTACTTTGTCATCAGCTGTCTTCCCTGTGTGTTTGTATCCCAGAGTGATGCAAAATAGCAACCCATTAATTGTCTACCTTCTAGATTCCTGATACGACTACTGCTAGTGCTTTTGTTTGAGGCTTGATGTTCCAGTGATCCATTTTTTCTTCTACTCCCCCCCTCTTTGTGTAGAAAGCAATGTATTGTTGGATTTTCTTCTTGCCACCCTATTTACTCTGCAGTCATCTGTGTGTCTGTTTTCATTCTTTGATTCTTCTCGGCATCTTCACTTGATGACCCAGAATCTGCATGTCTTCATTTGTCATAGCAATGCCATGCTTTTGAACCATGTGTTCTTCTAATCCCCGCTCTTCAGTTTAAAATTCCACTTTTCTTGATCTTGATCCCAGTGACCTGGCTCTTATGTTCAGGTGAGCTCCAGCCCTCCTGTACAAGTATCTTTATTCTAGAAATACTCCGGTCCCTGATGAATCTGATCTTTTGCTTTGTCACCATCCTGTCAACTGGGTATTCAGATTCTATTATACTACTTCTTTCCAGAAGCCCATATTTTGCTGTCAGGATATCTTTCCTTTTCTTCCTAGTGTTACTGGGACACAGATGGACCACAACATAGGTTTCTCCTCAGCGTTTTCCTAGGAACCCGTCCAGGCTCAGTGACCTCTGCAGCTGATGGGCAAATCACCATGTAGTCTTCTGTCAGATCCCAGACTCCAGCTGTCTGTTTGCCTGATGATATTCCAACACACCCTTTTTAGTTTGCATTATAACTGCCTCATTTATGCATCAGCAGGGAGAGGGTATTTGTCAAAAAGGGTTACTTTGGTCACAGAAACATCTAACTGCCTGTGAAATGATGGTGAAGGAAATGGAAGCACAAGCAAAGAGAACAAGTGCAGAAGTGGGGTTACAGTGCTGTCCTTAGGAGTTAGCGAGAAGTAGGACTACCAACTTCTGGCAGAAGTAGTAGGAGCAAATCAAGTTGTGATAGTAAAAATAACCTACACATGTGTTAAATTTGACTTTATATTATTATTATCGCCTAGCAAATATTACTGTATTGTTGAACGAATATAGTAAGTTAACTTTAGGTAGAACAGGTATGTGTTTGCACGTTGAGTAAACAGATTTATCAGTGTATCAGAGACTCAGTGGGAACAATTCACAGATCAAAGCATTTCAGATGTGCTCAGGTATCTGAGATACTTGCTTAGGGCAGGGATGTGCTGGACCAATGGGAGGCCCATTCTAGAAGGGAAAAGTCCTGTGTTGCATCCGACATGCATCTGAAATGGCACTAAGTACCAGTGTTTGGGGAAAAGCATGGGTGCCTAAGAAAGCGTCAATACAGACACAGTATCAGGAGCTTGTTGGAAGTGTGCTCTTTCAAATATCTCAAGAAAATGTCAGCATCTATTGATACAAGGCTTACAGCCTAAACTGATGCAGAAAAGTTCTCTGATGTTATAATTGACTTGCTTTTGGTTATAACTTAAATTCTCAGTGTGTGAGGGTTCTCAGTGCATGATACATGTGCTAATTGTCTGTTAATAGGACTTGTAACAGGTTATTTTGTGTTGCACTGGTGTTTAGTGGTGGTTTTTTTTTTTTTTTAAGATTTATCTTAGTAGGGGGGAGGAGACTGAGAGAGGCTGAACTTGACAAAAACAAAAACCTGCCAAACCCTAAGTTTTTTTGTGTACAGCTTAGACACACAAATGCTAAAAACCTGAGGGTTGTAGGCAAAGCGTTTCACAAAAATTAGTACCTTATCGCTTAAAAAAAAAAAAAAGGCATTTCTCTTTGACTATGTCTTTTAGAATTAATTTTTAGAAAAAATGTGCCTTTTTTTCCACAATTCTACTTTTGCGTCAGCACATCAGAGTGATTCCTCTGTCGATTTGTCTCAGTAGTGTGCCTATGGAGAGCAAACATTTAAAATAACTGCTTCTGTATTTTAAGGCTGGGCATTATGGGATCGTGATGTTTAGAAGCATAGCGTTTTCCTTAGAAGCTCTTCCTGAAAAGAGTAACTATACAGAGCACTCAGGCTTACTCGTCGTCCTGCTCAGGCAAGAGGATTTAAGGGCTTGCATTAACTACTGAGTAAAAGAGTAGGGCTGTTGGGACAGGTGTGTAGCTGAGGATACCACTTCTCATCAGGTTTGCCGTACAGATGTAACATAGCTTGATTTCATGTCCTCCTGCCTCAACTCATGCATTTGCTTTGCTTGGCTCTTCCAACAGATACCGCCTCAGTATGGTCAGCAAGGTGTAAGTGGCTACTGCCAGCAGGGCCAGCAGCCGTACTACAACCAGCAGCCGCAGCCTCAGCATCTGCCACCCCAGGCACAATATTTGTCGCAGGCCCAGCAGAGGTACCAGGCTCAGCAGGTAAGCACCGTCCTCCGCTACTGACAGTTGCCCTGGAGCTAGAACCATAAAAATGATCTGTGTGAAATGAACAAAACCCACCCAACCCCTTTTTGAGAGAGCAGTGTTAAAAACAAAATTAAATAAACACGGAATCAGACAACATCATTCTGAGAAGTCTTTGGGGATACACACAAATACATCTGCACACACTTTCAGGCTTTATTTTGTATCAGCTTTTTTGAATAAAGCCAGTATATATACCCCAGCAACTTTTAATTCTGCTTTTAAAAAGAAGTAACAGCTTCTTGATCAGATGTCAGTGGAGGCTGGAGGTTTTCCATGCATTTGGTTTGTTTTCCTCTCACAAGACAAATGTTGTTTAGAGCTCCTGCATCTAACATGGTCGCTACCATTTTGGTTTTCGTGTTGTTTCATGTCAGGATAGACGAGTTCAACACATTTTGGAGCTACTTTGTCAAGGGAGCTTCCTAGGAGAGTTTTTTAACTGATATTACAGTTATTAATTTGAATGTTGTCAGTTTGCACATCCAGTTACTGAAACTGCATAATTCAATATCCATTGCAGTTCTTGAATTGTGCTTTATATGTTAGCCATTAAAATTCATTTAAAGGGATTCTGTTTTTAACTAAGATCAGAAGTGATAGTGTATGGGTCTGCTTCCCAGAGCTTGAGGAAATACCCAGATTTTAGATACTGAACAAAATGGATGTCCATAACTGATGCAGATGTATGTGTAGGCTCAGTTCTGTCTGCAGTCTCAGCTCTGTTAATCACAGAGAGGTGATCTGGAAACAGAAGGATGAAACTACGGCATACTCACCATCCTGGGAAATCTAACAAAAGTGAGTTGCTCAAGACTGGGTATTAGTGGAAGCATCAGCACTTGCTGCAAATCACTGGGGAATTCTGTGAGGCATGGTTGATTAACATTTTGGGATAATGCTGGTGCAATGTAGGAATCTTAGCTTGAAATAAAAATAGTGTGTAAAATAAACTAACAAAAGATGCCGTAAGTAGCAATGATACAGGAGGCTCCCCTCCTTTGATTTTAAAATAAAGCTATGATAATTTCACCGTGTAATTACATGTTAATTTTTCTTCATCTACATTTTAAAATTCCATTGAGAATTAACTTTTTTCATTAAAATGCTGGATGGTTTATGAAATAGAATTCTTAATTGTATCTGTGATGTTCTTGTAAATGTCACCACTTTCCATCTTTTGGATTATATGTATCTGCAACTTTAAAGGTTGCAGTTGTGTCTTTAAATTTAATTTTCTCCCTTTTTACTTCGGCATTAAATGCTTGATTTCTCTATGACTTGAAAATACTGTTCATAAGCATCTTGGTAAAGTCTTAGCAGATAAAGTCCTAGTAATACAGCCTATAAGATAGAAGAAACACAGCTGCTCCAATGTCTACATATCACAGTTTGTGAAATTGAAATGGTTTTTTTTGCTGCCTTGGACACCTCATCATATTTTAAATACTGTCAGTTGAATGGATTGAGTATTTTAGTTTAAAAAAACATACAAAACATACTAACTATACAGGACTTAAGAAATAACAAGATACTGATTTATCTGTTGATACAAGTTCCAATGACATCATTTGCTATCATAGCCAGTAAAGTGAAGGTTTGTGCAATGAAGTGAAGGGGTATCATAGGAGAGAATAAAGGCAAAATGAGAGTAAAGCCTTCCATATGTTATGGACTTCAGAGAACTAAGATGAAGAGAAAGGCAGGGACAGATTCACAAGTAGAAGATATCAGTCTTGGTGTAGCCACGTTTCTTCTTTGAGGGTACATTGAAGGAGCGTCTAAATCCAGGCTCCAAGGGCGATACAGGCATCTCAAGGTCAATAGGCATTTTTACCTGAATCTGCAAATTTAGATGATACATAGGTCTTCATCACACAGCCCTGTCGTTGGTAATCCTTAGTGTGAGAATTGCACCTGAAACTTTTCGTGGTTTGTGAATGGTTGGTTGGTTATCCTGTTCTTCAGTAGTGGTCAGCCTCTGAAGTTTTTAACTCTGATCCCATGTTCTGAATTAAACAGGCTTTTCCTGGAGTATCTGTGTGTAGATGGGACTATTTCATCTAAATAATTAGTCCTTAACACCGTGGGGCTTGCTCCTTTTCTTTTCCCCGTCTCCAGATTGGTTCCATGGCTGCTCTTCCCCCTGTCTCAAGAAGGGTCATCAGGTGAACACCTCCTCTCTAATGTTTCTCTGTAAAACCTCAGCACTGTGTTCTTTCCCATTCTTTGGGAACTGCTAATCTAGAAAACAAATTCCTTAACACAAGAAGTTGAAGTCTATACTTTTGACACTTCAGCAACAGTGTTCTTTCTCTGCTGATGATGCATAGTGGAGTTACTGTCAAGTGGTAACCAGTGTACAATATGAAAATTAATACTAGGATAACAAAAACGTTGGGAGTGTACGTCAAATTCTGCTGCTGAGACAAAAATTTTAAAAACTGTGTGTATTTAAGCACACATGTCTCTGCTTATATGAGACTGATTATCTTTTGAAAATAATTTAAAAATTAGATTTTACTTGATTAAAATTTTAGCAAGAGGAATAGGAGTAGGTATTCATATAGTTTAGGAGTTTTAAGGGCGGAGTTCACTGAGTTTGATATATTGGGCAGCCTTACGAAGAGAAAGCCCAAGGGAGATCTTACTGCTGCTTACAGCTACCAAATGGGAAGATGTGGGAGAGAACAGAGCTGTCTCATCTCAGAGGTGCACAATGGAAGGACAGGAGGCAGTGGGGGCAGACTGGGGCAAGGGAAGTTGCAACTTGGTAAAAGAACAAAACCCAAAGTTACCATGAGGGTTTTCAAGCACAGGAAGGAGTCCACAGAGACTGGAATCTCCATCCTTGGAGATGCTCAAATTCAACTAGACAAAGCCCCCAAACATCCTGTTTTCGCTAGACTTGCTTTGAAGTGGAGGTTTGACTATATGATCTCTCTCTGAAGGTGTCTTCGAACCTATGTGATTCTGTGTTGCTGTGACTTAATATTGGCTTTACATATTCTAAATAGAATTTAAATATAAACTACAAATTCATATATTACCTGTTGTACCAGTTAGTGTATCTTTCTTATTTCTACTCTTAAAAATACCAGTACAGCCTGTTTATATGGTCCTGTCAATTAGAAAACTGAGGTAGTCTCAGTCATACAATCCATCATCCTTTTGTCATCCTTAGTTTTGCTTGCTTTCCAGCTTGCAAATGAATTTCCTCTATGTTTTCTGTATTCTTCACTAACCGTTTTCTTGTCTTTTATGTTGATTTTGTTGCTTGTTGCACTCAACATTGGTGCAAAGTCCTAGTTTTGAATGGTCACAACTTTGAAGAATGTATAAAGTCAATTGTTCAGGATGTTGGCCTCAAGAAGAGAAGCTGGCCTCTGAAGATGTTTTTGCCTCATGCCAGCTAGCCGGAATGATGGGAGAACTTTAGACTACAAGTGTTTTTCCTGGAGACCATGGTTGGGTCATGAAAGAAGATCTTGTTTTGGAGATTATCAAGCTGAAAGTAGTGTTCTGTTCTGGATGGATGATGGACTTTTTCTTGCCACTGGTTTCCTTTCATGTAAAACCTGTAGTGTGATATACTGGGTATTCTATTATGGAGGGAAACATGATACAAAATTTCATACAGATAACGTTTTACTTTTGCTATTTTAGACATAATGTGTGTGAGCTTCTGCAGTCAGGTGTAACTCTGAGTGTTCTGCCTTGGAATTGGTACTCGTCTTCATTTCTCACGTATTGTGGAAGCGTGAAGCCATTGCTCCTTTTCCTTGACTCACTTGAATTCAATATGCAATCTTGTCACTAAAAGTAAACAGATAAAATAATTTCTGGGACTGTTCCAGTGACTTGTGACTTTCCATTCTTCTAATAAGCGTAGAAGGGAAGGAGGAGAGTGGGATTTATTTGAATGTTTGAACTGTAAGTTGTTTAGATCTTTATTAAATTGATTGCACGGTGGGCAGAAAGGGAGTTTTGTAAGAGGTGATTTGATAGTAATACTGGCATAGTTTACTATAGAGCCATATTGTAAGCCAGCATCAGTCATCTTCTCTTCATATCAGGAGCCTGCTGTGTAAAAACCGTTAAAGGAAGAGCTTTGTTTTAAGCAAATTTATTGCAATAGCAGATTCATTGATCATTAGATATTGCCAGCAGATGTAGATATCGCCTTGTTTTTGTTTTTGTTTTTCTTTAAAAACCTTCTTTTTACCTTTACTGCTCTTTAAAAGAAAAGAGAAAGATGTGCTACACTACTACAGTGTTGCCCTTGGCAGGGTTTTTCATGTTGAAATGGCATATAAATGAATAAATGCTTCAGTTGTTTTTGCAGTTTTAAATCTTTTGCCATAAGTAGAAGTGATGTTTTGCTCAAGAATGTCATGTAATTGCAAACTTAAACTGTCATCATTAAACATTATTTTGTTAAGATAGTGTGATGTATATTTTGGGTTGTTATGCTTTCCAACTGGGTTTTAAACAGCCATGTTTATATATTTTCTTGTTTTATGTAGCATGTGTTCATATGTATCGAGAGGATCATGCCTTTGAAGTTTAATGTGTTACTTTATGAGTTGGGACCATGTCACTTTTTGACAGATTAAATGGATCTGCAAAATAACTATGGTCTTACTCTTAGTTAAACAAAAATAGTTATTTTATTCTACACCTGCTACTGTTATCCTGAAGTCTTCTATTGTTTTATGTATTCCTGGAAACGTTCTGCTTGCAAGTTTCCAGAATAGAGTGGGATTATGCTGATCCCTTTTCTCACGTGCAGGCGTAAGATTAAAAAGGGGGGGAAAAAGTGTGGCAGGTCCTTGAAGAGGGGCGTGCATGTGCACTTTCCTGGGGCATTGGTCCTTCTGGTTAACAGTGTACACGAAGAGGGCTCTGTGTGTGTGTTTCTGCACCATTCCTGTGTGGTTACTGTAATTTCTTTTAAATGCCTTAAAGGAACAGTCAGGTAGTTCGGGCTCATTCTTTAGTCTCTCTTTGTTTAAAAGGAGAGAGTGTTTTATAAACAAGCAAACAAACAAGACTCCCTCACTGTCAGGTTTTATTAAAATGTTCTAAAAGCTGGCCAAAACCTTGGTTTCGTCCCCAGTATAATACCTCACCTACTGATAAGACCTACTGATCATGATGAGATTTTTTTTCCAACCCAAATTGTCATAGGACACATAAAGAGAAGAATAGTGGTTTGTTTGGGTGTTTTTTTTGTTTGTTTGTTTGTTGTTTTTTTTTTCTTCTGAGAGTGGGCCAGGGGGATGAATGCGGTTCAGGCCAGTAAGAATTTGTGAACCGTTTCAGTGGTCCCAGGTAGAAGGGCATCCAAAGCAGGAAGGCAGCGTGTGTGACGAGGTGGGGGGCATCTCTGGTGGTGCTTCAGTTGGTCTCCCCAGGCGGACGGCTGGACACCACTTACGCTCCTGCAAGGGGCTGCGGCTTCTCTCCAGTTCCCCGAACCGGGGTCAATGGAGGCCATAAATTTCAGGTTTGTTCCTGAACTGGTGATAGTGGTTTGAACTAGTCTCAGTCGCAAGCCTGAGACAATGATGAGAATGTTCTTGTGCAGACATCTGTTTGTAGCGTTGAGTCAGTGCAAGGTACGACAGATAAAACACTACCCGATTTGAAACAGTCTTTGAAAATGTGAAACTAATTAATGTGTTTTCATGTTCAAGCTGTATGACTGTCATGAAAACAGAACAAATGGTATTGTGGCAAAATGCATCAAATTATTAAAGTGATTTTCGTACAATGAAGATGAAGTATTATTTTTAAATTCAATATGAGCTGCTAAAGTTCTTTTAACAGTGTAATAAGCAGCATGTTCATTAACATTGTCAAGCTGTTTTGGAGTGTAACACTGTACAAAAATACTGTTGTTTTAAGTTAGGAATAGTTGGGTTACATGTAAATACCAAATTCATTAGTAAGTAATACAGGTAATCCTCAATTAGTTCAAATTTAAGTTTTATACCTCAACACAATTATTCTTTTTACCAAAATCTTCACTCTTAAGTTACTAGAAACTGGCACAGAATTAGCAGTTGACTGTACTGTAGTTTAGCCTTAACTCCTGCAGAATTTAATTTAAATTTTCAGTTCAGTTCAGAATCCATGGGGCCTTGCAAGTAACGTATTGTTTGTCTTTCTGTCCTTTTAACTCTTGTGTCTGTAATCTACCACTAGATGTGTGCTTGCACTTGATATTTGTTGTGTTATGAACCACAAGAAATCTGGGAAAGAAGAAGCTTGTATGTTAATCTGACATTTGCTGCCAGGCACATAGGAGAGCACTCTTTGTGGAAGTTGGCTATTACAGTTATATGAGAACTCATAATCAAACTTAATGTTCAGAAGAGATTGTTTCCTGCCAGCATCGGCAGTGGCTGACACCACTACTTGTTGTGTACCATAAATCCTTCATGGCTTCCATTGTCTCAGCAACAGAGATGCCTAGTGCCCAGTGTATATTGACACTGTCTTGAAATGCTGGGCTTATTTTTAGCTTAGAAGCAATTATTTTCTTTCCGGGGTAAAGAGGTAGAAGGGAGAAGTGATTCCTTTAAACCATTCAACCCCAAAGTCATGGCACTGAAAACTTTCGCTTCGGTGGGCGCTTGTTGGTTGACTTTTAGAAACCAGGGTTGCTTGTACGTAGTGAGCAGAGAAATGCCTTGACACAAAACGTTTAGGTGAAAAATTTCATACAGATATACGTACTTCTGCCGGCTTTTCCAGCCTCCTTTCTGCGGGACCTGAAATTAGAGACAAGGGAAAACAACAGTATAACTTTTTATGAAGGCATCCGTTCTGGTATGCTGAACCTTTTGTTGCCAGCCTACTTCAGAGAGATCAGATAGATACCAAAAGGCAGATTGTAACCTTGACTTTTTGCATCTGTAATAAAGCTTGGCTGAACTTGGGAGGGGGAGGGAAGGGGAACAGGCTTTCAGCAACTGACTTCCAAACTCACACACCATGACTTAAATCCTGGCTTCTAGACAAGCCACCAGTGACTAGCACCTCTGAAAGGCAGTTGTCACCTTACCTTGCTGAACACTGAAGTGATTTAAAAATGAACAAACTGTTGAAATACTTAGGAACCGTACTGATCTTGTGCATAAAACTAATTTATCCTTTTTGAGCCTTTCTTTAAGCGCATGATGTTTTCAGAAAGGGCAAATGAAGTTTGAACCTGTGTAGGTTCAATGAACACTTAGCTGATTGAAGTCTTTGCCAGTTAGATTTCTACTTTTATAAAGTCTTATTTCATAATCATGATGCTGCTATAATAGCAAATAAGTGTTAAGCATATGGCTATTTATCTCTGTGGTGGAGGTTACTCAGCTCAGCAGTTCAGTGAAACCGTGACTCCTGTTGTGCTACGTCTCCCAGTAGTGGGAATACCTGATTATTGTCCATTTGGGGAATGCTCTGTTTGCTCAGCATTGCTGATACCACTCCAGGAAATGTGTCAAACCTTTCTCTCTTTCCCTCAGTGATTTATATCTGTATTTATAAGATTATAATAGGTGCTAGCTTGTCAGCCTTGGAGAATGATCTTCCAGAGCCAAGTGGGTAGCAGGAATAGAGACAGGCAGAAGAAGCAAGGATAATTGTCTGTAAACTCACACCTGAGCACGAACACAAAATTGAGGGCATAGCACGGAGCAGCACTCACAGCAGCGCAGGCTTGTTTTTCCTGAAGGCATGTTGACCAAACCCAAAAAACTTCTCAAAATCTGAATGCAGACTTTCTCAGCCCTGTTTATTTCAAAGCAAGCATTTACAGACATGTTGATCGATTTAGCCAAATAAAAATAAACTTCAGTCTGTTAGGTCTGAAGCCTTTAAAGTTAGCATATATAATTATCCCTTACACGTATCTGTCTTTGTAGTAACTTGGATTTGTTAAGTGATATTACTGGGAAAGGAGAAGTATTTTACCTTGCAAAGTGGGACTACTGTTTATGTATAAAATGTAGCAAACTTGTTTATGCTTCTGTTTTATAATCTTCCAAAGGGCTGTCAGTGAAAGTATTTGTTTGCCTCTGTGTTGTCTTAACAATTGTGTGGCACCTTCAGCTTAAAGTTCCCTTATTGTAGTTAAGCATTTTCCCAGCCTGTGTGTTCTTTTGCTGTGTTCCTCTATTAATGGCTTTCTGCTGAAAGTAGGCTTTTCTGTTTGCAGCTTGAAGGAGGAATTTTGAAGGTCAGCTTTCTTTCCTGAGGAAGCAGCAAGTGCACCTCTTCAGGCATCTGCTGCTCATGGGGGTTTGATGATAACTGGCCGGATAGTCAGAGGAGATGGGTCAGAGCACACTGCAAACCTGTTCAGCAGGAATGTTCATGACCACCTGTACCCTGCTGGTTTTTAATTTTTATCCCATTTTTGTATCATTCTAAACCTAGTAGACATATCGCAGCTCTTGTGCTTGTAAGATGAGCAATGCAGAAAGGTCTGAGTCCTGATGATTTTTTTCATGTACTAAAATGAAGTTAGCATACAATATCATAAAGAAACTCTGGCGATAAAAGGCTCCTTTCAGCTAAATTCGAAAGAGAAAATTTAGTTTGGGGGGGGAAAGGAAAGTCCTGTTGTGCTCCTTTATTTTTAAGTGGTCAGTTACTTACACGCAATCAGTTTGTAGATTCAGTGGACAATGTCCCACATCCATAACAAAAATCTCTGCAAAGCGTTCCTAGTGCAAAAGGTGGGGATGCTGAATCATTTTTTCAAACTAAAAACTTCAGTATTTATAAGTAAATAATCCTGAAAGGAAACATTTTCCATCTCAACTGCAAAAACTATATAAAATCTATCATGGCTTTAGTATATGACTTAGAGAAAAGTCTTTTTAATGAGTTTAGAAATACAGTAAGATACATGTGTTCAAACGTATTTCTCAAAGTTCTCAAATCAGTGGTTTGGCTTTGACCCACAAAGTAGTATTATTGTTGTTGTTACGATGGTGGTATTTAAAGTTTCTAAATTCTGATTTCTGTCACTATTTAAATCACAGAAGGTTAATTAAAGCAGTTCTTTATTTTGCGAGTGCTTGGGAATATTAACCTCACAAAGCCTGCGTTAAATCAGTGAAGTGATAGAATTGCATTTGCTTTATAAAACAACTCTACAAGAGCAAAGACAAAACCTTTTATAGTTCAGTGCCATTAATTGCTTGGCATTTAGATATTAGCGTAGGAGTCAATTAATTAACTTGATAGTAAAACTATTGGAATGCAGGCTGATAAAAACTATTTTGTTTTAGATTAGTGATCATAACTATTGTTGCTCCCCTTACCACTCCCCTTATTACTCAATGATGATTTTCTTTTACTGTTATTCTGAGAGCAAAATTAATATCCCAGAAATAATTTTATCTGTACCTTTGAAATTTAGCAGTAAGTTAAACAGAATAGTGGGTTTGTCAAAGGGTACCTGATCACGTAATAGTCTTTTACTTTATGATCCATTAATCTGATGGCTGTTCGTAGACAAAGTTGTCCACACAAATGTTTTGGAATATAAATGCACAAATCCTGTTTTAAGAAAAAATTTAAAATGCAAATAGTATCGTACTATGCATTAAGTGATGAAGTTGTAAAGTCTGAAAAGTACTAATAAATCTGAGTGGTGGTTTTTTGTTTGTTTTCTGGGTTTTTTTAGTTCCGTATGAGCAGTACATATTCCAAATTTTAGTGGTCTTGTAAATTACACCTCATGGCCAGTTGCAATGCAGCAGTATTCTCTTATGGCCTTTAAATTAACACACATTATTTTCCTCAGAGGTAGGGAAAATAAGTTTGTTAACATTTCCTGGCATAAAATTTACCACTGTATTTTTTTTTTTTTGCTGCCCATATTTTCTTTAATAATTGAGGATGTTCAGTATACATATATTTAGTTTTCTTTTCTGTATTTCGAATTGGGATTTTGTTGTTAAGACAATGTATTCTCTGAATATAGGTCAGCATATATTTTATATGTACTCATTATCCTTTCCAGTATTTCCCTTTTACTGCATTTCTCTCCTGTAGTAGGATTTAGAATAGATTTTGGAGCATGCAGCTGAAATCTTACAGGGTGTTTTAGTTGTTGCAATCAGATATGGATAACAAAGAATGAAACAGCAAATCAAAGTAAATAAGATACCACTTAAAAAACAAGTTTACCTTTACATGTTGACAAAACTGCTTGGTGTTTTTGTTGCGGGAGAGAGGAGAACAACTGTTGGTCTTGGTGAGCTGTCCCTCAATAAATCAAGCTCTGCAAGAGCACAGCCTCTCTCTTCATGTCCTCCTCATGCTTCTCCCTGATTGCCAAGTACCCATCTTAGGTATCTTCCGCATGCATGGTTTTAGATAGAAAATTAAATAACTAGCTATATGTGTTTGGGGTTTGGGTGTCTGGCTACAGAACCCTTAAATACAGTGCTCCTTCACCCTCACAGAAAAGGAGAGGTTTATTGTTGCTTTATTACCTGGCAGTCCTTTACCAACTTTTAATGAAAGTCACTGTTTTTTCATTGCTGTATTAAAGAGTAGTCAGTGGCCTGGTCTCCGAGTTTCAGGTTTTCATCACTCCTTTCACTTGTTCTCCACCCTCTTCCCGCCACTCCCAACACCAACCCAGTTGGGAATACTTTCGAAAAAATCACGTTTGTGGTGATGGTGGTGAAGACTTTTCTACCTCAAAGATTAAAGAAATCGTTTGCTGCTGTTGGTTTAAACTGTTGTACTGTGCAGTCCATTGAATTGACTCTGCTGCTGGGTGCTTCCTTCTGTAAATTATTGTTCTCTTTCTGTAAATTACCGTTCTCTTTCCGCTCCTTGGAGTAAGATATTTTTCCACATTGTGGCTGGATTTAAAGGTTGTTGCGCAGGTACTCTGTGTCTTCACAGACTGTAGCGAAAGAGAGGATGGTAATGCAGCTAATTCTCTACATCTAATAGCCCCAAATGTAACACGCTAACCCTCTTGAATACTGAAAAATTAAGTTAACCAAAACAGTAGAGTCCAGCTGAGAAAACCTTCTTTACCAAAATTATTACAGACTTCTTTGCATCTGAACTTCAATTCCTTCTCCTGTGATTCTGCTACTGATAAAATAGTAGGTAAACCTAATCTCGATCATTTAAGAGACCTCCATGGTAGAGTATTAGGGAATAAGTTAACAGGCGTCACTGGACTGTGGTATAAATGTTGTCTATAACATAATACAGCTTTATATTTGAGGCAGGGGCGAGGAAACGAACACACAAAAGAGACCTCACCAATCTGGGTTTTTTTATGTGACCTCAGTGATGTTTTGGGTGTTGCTTGCAATCATTCCTCACAGATTTGCGGGTTTTCATGAGCCTTTAGATGAAGTCCTGGCTTTTACCTCGAAGCACAGTTACAGACATGCCCCTAAGAAAACGCTGAAGAAATGTTTCCTGGTCTCAAGTGAGGAAGTCTCATCTTTGGGTACCTAGCTCGATTAGCCTAGAGGTAGCAGCTGCTCTCGGTGCAGCTTTTCTCTTTATTCTGTAAACTGGCTTCAGGCTTTCGGCTCTGCTGTAAGCTGCGGGCAGTGCTCTGACCTCGTTTCTGCCAGCAAGCTGTATGCTTGGGAGAGCTTCCTCGGCAGCAGCAGGCAGTCTGGGGCAGGCTGCTGCCTTCTGGGGCACGGAGCCCCCCAGCTCCCCGCTTCTGAGCAGCCAAGTTGAAAGAAATGGCAGGTTTTAAATCCTGTCCCTTTCCTGTGTTTTATTGGGTTTAGCTCTTTCTTCGGGGTGCAGAGCTGTTTCTCAGCCCAGCTTTGTGTCTTGGGTTTACTGAAGAGATGCATTCCTCCCAGAGTTTTAGGAAGGACTAGTTTGGCAGGGCAGGATGCTGGATGGCACAAAATCTGTAAGTCATCACTGTGGTAGTCTGTCCCAAATGACTATAAAGAATAGGACATGTAAAAACTGCCAGGGCTTTTTTTTTTTTTTTTTTTTAAATATAGCTTTGTCAGTGGAAAGGAAGGAGTCGGTGTAGAAAATGAAAGCGTGGTTGGACTGCCCAGCCTTGTAGGGTTTTTTAGGAAAAGTCTGAAAAGCTCTCTAAACATGGGAAAATTAACGGAAATAAAATGCTTGTTTTACCCCTTATTTCTAAGTTATATTTCTCAGATTACCTCTTCAGGTTCTCTCTCATCTCTTCATTCACAATGGAACTTTACATCTGTAGAACAAAGAAACTACCTTTTCTGCCTGTAAATGAAGAACTGACAGCTGTTTATCAGGCTGTGCAACGTGCAACAGTCACATTTTAATACGAACATCAAACTCGCCTATTTTTTTCATGTAGCATGTTACAAGTATGAGAGAAGAAAACTGGAAGAAACGTCTTGTTTCTGATTAAATCCACTGTTGATATGCTCTGTGATCCATGGAATGCAATAGTGGTGGAAAGAGAATATCAAGATAAGGGTTTCTGAGAACGATTTCATCTTGGAGCTCTTCCTGCATCACTTGCTTAATGTGGGTCCTGGAGGCCATATAGACGAGACATGTGAAAATGGACTAGAGCGTTAGGAAGAGCGACCCTTCTCTCTTTAGTTGGCTCAGATTACGCATTATGTGACTAGAAGCTATGCTGTCCAAACAAACAAGGTTCTTCCTGTAAGATGTGGGGGGCTTTTTTTGACCCTGTCTGCGTTTAAAATGCTTTCGGTGTATTCTGCAGGGGAAGACCTTCCATGGTAGGAGTTTCTAATAACTTCCTGAGAGTTCTGAGGGACTGAGCCTTAATAATATTATATTTGCTTACCTAAGTTAACCATCTTTTGCATCAACTGCTGCCTGCTACACAAAGTATATTTTTTCCTTCCCCATCCGGTGCTTTAAGACTTGACTTAGTTGTCATTCCGTGATAATTGGGATCCTGAAGGGAGAAAATGGTGTTCCTGTTGTAGATTTTTTTTTTATTTACTTTTTTTTTAAATTAGCTTAAAAAAGAGATCTGGGAAATAGTAAGTTTTATAACGAAACTGCAGGTATCTTGGAAGGGAAGGAATTAAAAACATCGAAGAAGATGATGAGATGTCTTGCTGACAATGACTGGTCTACACCTGAGGCATCCAAACTGGCAGGTTTTCCAAATTTCTCCAGGTACATGGTAGGATTTTTCTCTGAGGAGTTAGGTATGATTTCCATATTAATTATCTCCTTTTTGAAAAGGAAAGGACTATTTTGCTTTGGTACTTCTCTGACGCTCTTGACTCTCTCTAGTACCTGTAATGAAGATGAAGACCGAAATTAACTTGGTAAAGCAAAGTACCATCTTTGTTTCTGAGGGCACAATGCTGCCCTGGCTTGACTGTGGGGAAATGATAACCACCTGAAAGAAGAGCAATCACTGCTTGCCAGCCCCACTGAAGTAACAGTCAACAAATAGCATCAGCATGTTGAGGTGGATGCCAGCCTGTTGCTTGCCGTACTTCAGGACAGCTGCTTTCCTTGTCTCCATTTAGGTTTCCATGGTGGTGGTAGGGGGTTGGCCTGAAATGATTTACATATTCTGGTTATGAGCAGGGTTTATTCACTTCATCACGTAAACACAGACTAGCATGTTGAAGGGCATTACCAGACTGCACTGGTCATCCACCTCTGGTGGTTAGCACTTTCTTCTTTTTTGTTGGTGTAATAGGTGCTGGGACCTACCAAACATTTTTTTCCTGCAATCACCTGTTCCCTCGGTGCAATAAGAGACTTGCTTCCTGGTTTGTGCACAGTGCTCTCCAGCTGCAAGATACCAATTTCCTTCTCTTCAAGGCTTTAGGTTTTTTGTTTGTTTTGTTTTTTCCATTTCCGATTCATGAAATTCAAGACATATATATGCATTTCTTCTTGATCAGGATCTTCTGCAGGAGTCCATCTACATCCTGCAGGACCTCTGCAGACCATCTGCCCAGGATTGAAGCAAACCTCTCTTTGGTCATTAGCGGATGGGCTGCATTCTGTTGGATGCTTGCATGAGACTCAGTGTTGCCTGTGCCCCTGGGCATAAAACATTTTTCCTGAGCGCAGTCCTACCTACAACCCCTCTAACGGGTTGGCTGTCCTTTGTTGTCAGTTTTGTGCTGCCAGAGAGCGTACAACTTGTGAGGTGACATGTCAGGTATTAAGGTTGGGCTAGAAGGTGGCCGTATAGGGATATGTCACCATTCTGGTAAGTAATTTTTTTCTTTTTTAATTGTAGCTTTTTACTTCAGAAGGTGGAAAGAAGGGAAATGTGTTGGTGTGTATCTACCTACACAGAACGAACACATACTTGGCTAAGTGATAACAAGGAATGTCCTTCTGTAGCCCCTAACGTTTCACTTGCCTTCTTTCTGTTCCACAGTATCACTTTAGAGATGTATAAAATAATCTTGTATTGTAGGGCTGTATGCCCCTCTTGGCTGCTGCACTGGGTCCTGACTTCCATTCTCAAGTGGTCTGGGGGAAAAAAAAAATAACATTTGCTTTCAATTTTGCTGTTGTCACATTGCTGTAGAATTCACTGCTCTCACACTTGAAGTCTTCTAAGGATCAACCAACTGAATCAAGAACATGAACTAAAATTGTTTTTAATGAGTTTTTCAAATTGAAGTCTAGTATATTATTTTCCATAAATTATTTTCCTTCTATTTAACCGTCATGGTACTTATCTTCTTGGGTGGTCATGTTATCCCTCTGAAATTTGCTGCAGTAGAAGTGGATGAAGCCTGAATAATGTTTCTCACCCAGCCCTTCTTTAAATGTGTTTTCCCCCAAACATTAATGTTTTCACTATGTTTTCATTTTTCCATTAAAAATAGTTTAAACTATTTAATAATTAGATCTTACCTTCTTCGGTAGAACTTACAACAAATGTGCATTTCATCTACATGAAATGCATTCAATGCATTATCGGCGCTATATTCATTCCAGTTTGCAGAGAACATGTAAATGTGGACAGACTTGCTTGTTCAAAACTAGGTCCAGCCAGAGAGTGAAAGCATGACACTAATTAGCATTGCACATCAAAAGGGAAAAGGTTGTCTATCTGGGGCCTACTCCAAAATGGTCACAGTGCAGTTGACTTGGGCTGCAGTTTGGTGGATGGTGGAGCCGGGCTCATGGCTGGCTGCCGCCAAAGGAGGGAAGTTTCCTCCTTCTATTCTGCTCACCCAACCCTTCCCGAGGCCAGCTCTGCTCAGTAATCCGTGATAAAGCTAGGGGGAAAGGCGTTATTTTTCTGGCAAGTTTTAAGTTGCACCATTTCACAAAGTGGTCTAGTAAAGACCCAGCACAAACTAAGGGGGGGGATGTGTCCAACTGCAGGAATCAGGGGAGGCAGGAAAAAGGGGCCTTTGACTTTCTTGCAGGCTGGTACACTGGCTCAGCTGGTTGTTCAAAACCTCTGTGTTAGTGAAATCCCACTCCAGAATTAGACACTTTAAAATTTTGTAAGATGAATACAGTAAGAGAGGATAAGAGGGAATAAAATATCCCGTTTCCTCCCTTGCTTCTCAAACTTGAGCTCCACACACCACAATTTGCAGGGCAAGCTAAAAGTGTACATAAACAGGAGGTAAATAACTAGTCCTGGCTCTGTGGATGGTAAGCAATTGTTGGTGGTTGTTACTATTATTACCCAAATATAATAATTGTATATGGATTGATTTCTGAACAGCTTACCCAATACACAGGTCTTAGGTTGTGTATATGTAGGCATAGTCTTCGGGGGG
>VYZW01010935.1:0-61977 GCA_013401315.1 Balaeniceps rex | reverse complement strand
CCTTTTTTTTTTTTTTTTTTTTTTTTGGTAATCTTTTTTGGATTCTTTGCAGGTAATCAAATTTGAAAGCTTGATCTAAATTTAAGTGATATTTTAAAAATCCAGAATATTGCTTCTGATTTGAGAAAGAAGGAGGGGAAAAAAAAATTCTGTAAATAGATTCTTGTTAATTCTTGGGAAGCAAATGCAGTTGCCAGTTGATAGATGCATGTGTAGTGCATGATAGCAATTCTGTCCTGTGGTTATTCGCTTCTATTCATGTCTCCATCTGAAAATAACCGTTTGGGAGTATGTTAAACCATGAACAAGAAGGAAATGTGAGTATGTAATACTTGTGAATTAAATTTTCCATTGTTTTTACATCAAGTAGGATAAGACTGTGTTCCTCTCTCCCACCTTCCTTTCTTTTTTCTGCAATGTTGTAAAATAACTGAATGATCTTGTTTTCCTTTGTTTGGGTCAAGAAATTTTAGCTGAAAATTGTTACTCCGTGGAAGAAGATTATTGACTCAACAAGCCTTCAATTTTCAGTGAATAACACTCCCACCCTCTAGCTTCAGGAACATGTGGTGCATGCATTCTATTTTAAAGTACAGACTGTAATTTAAAACTGAGGCAGTTTGATGCCCCACTGAAATTTGTTTAAGCCTGAAATAAAAAGAAAAAAGCTTCAAGTTGCAAAGAAGTGACTAAGCTTTCTCAAAGGCTTTTCTTAGCCATTATGCACAGAGTTGGAAAAAGTTGCTATTTTTTCCAAGTCATTTTAATTCTAGATCAAGTGCAGTTGCTAGTTTGGTTTTTTCCTCCTTCTTGCCATTCCATGTAATAAACCTGTAGCTAGAACAAGTTTCATACAACACGTGTATAGAGATGGCAAGTATGTGTATTTCAGTGTGTTTCTGAGGTGCAAAACATGTTCTGTTGTTGGTGCTGGTGCACATACAGATTCTGTACATGGCCTCCCGTTTGTGTCCTGGTGTCGGTCAGAACAGTGGGTCAAATCCAGTGCGAGCCACTGTAGTGCCACTGAAATCGGTGACGTTAGCAGGGAGGATGAACTTGCTCTTTGTGTGTGTCATTGAAAATCTTAGCCCACTCAGCGTTCATGCATGTTTTACGTTTGACTTCAGTGGAGCCAGGATTTCATGTAGGTGATCAGGCTGATTCATTGTCAGAGAGTCAACTTGTATATTCAGTTTAAGTCCTGGTTTTGGGGAAAAGTACAATTAAAGTAGTAAGAGCAGCCCTGGGCATGTGTTGTCCATGTAGGGTTAAACTGAAACACTGAAACCAAAATTGTTGATTCTTGAATTAAGTAGTCTTGCTATTAAAATTAAAATTTGTAATGTGAAGAGAAGGTCCTGTTGTTATTCATTTGTGTTTTGTGCTGTACAAGATTACTTGGTTTTGCTTAATAGATTGATCATGTTTATTTAAAAAACAGTGTTAGGTTGTTATTGACGTATAAAAACTAATTTCACTAAGTATAGTGTAAAAAAGATACTTGGCTATTCCATCGCCTTTTCCGTTTTTGAAATACTTTACCTTCACAATGTTTACAATATCCCTGTAATAACAAAATTACAAATTTAGGATCTAAGAAAATTTACAAATGCAAAAACAAATGTTTAGTCTGACCTCTACATGAAACTTATGTGGGAAACCTGCTAAAGGATTATAGATCCCAGTAGTGGTTAAGGTTACAAAAACTTGTATTTAAATAGGCCAGTGTTGTCCTACGTGGAATATTAAAGTATTGGTAGCTTTTTTCCTGCAATGTTTTTTGAAGCCATGAGGAATAGCATCGATGTACTTTGTACCTCCAAATACCAGGACAGTATTGGTGTCGATTCAAGAANATCCCCCCCCCCCCCGCCCCCGCCGTTCTTCCTTCCCCCAGAGGCAGCTGCCCCCACAGCCGAGGTGACTGAACTGCGCTTGTGGTAGCCCCTGAACCACCAAAGCTTGCAGCTTGAAATGAGAGGCAAGCTGAAACCCCCAAGGTTACTTTAATATGCAAGGCCGTAAACTGCAGTAGTGCGGGTGCCTCTGCATGCATGGCTCAGATGTACCTGCTGCAGGGGCAGTAACTGCACTAGCACTTTCAATCTGCCTGAATTTCTAAGTCAATGCCTTTAGATTCTGCATTTGGGAATCTAACTCTGAAACGGTAGTTTTTTTTGTATTTGTGGGTTATTTTTATTTTTTGACCATTTTACATAATGTGTGTACGTATATATAGTGTGTATAAAAGCATGCATGTCTTATCTGCTTGGTTATTTGTAAATTTTGAGTTAATAGCATACTATAAATTCCAAAGCTTAATATATTCACTGGTGCATGTCTTTGTTCATGCCTGTGTGAACATTGGGATTACGACACAGAAAGTAAGACAAAAGAGTATTACTCACTTGAATACCATTTCAGGAAGTACCTGAGACACTAAATGTTTTTTCTTTCTTTTGTTTTTACCACAAGTATTCCTGTAAGATAGGAATTTTTTTTTCCAGAATGACTCCTTTACTTGTGCTCACCAACCGTTGTGAAGTGTGACCTCAGCTTCATAACTTTGACTAAACACAGTAACTCATTCCGACCAGCAACATCTGAAGCCTAGTAGTAGATGCCGTTTCTTTTTCTTCGACCACTCATTTCTGTTTGCTGGGAATGTTTTGGCTTCTGGTGCTATTGCTGCAACTTTCATGTAAAGAAGAACGTTAACTGTCTTTGATGTGAAGCTCACTTCTGAGTGCTCCTGGTCAGCTTGCTGTTTCTGTGTAAGCAGATATTTGTGTAGTCACAGTCAATAGTGTTAAGATTAGGCCAGGTTTCACAGTGCTTTGTCTGATTGTTTATGGTATATCCATAATTGCTGGGGATTTTAGGTGCCCATAGTGCAAATGGGAAGTGTTTGTAATGTATTATTTGTTTTGTAGTACTACATGGGAATCCCGATAAAGTCAGTCCTGTAGCGTGTGAGACTATTCATGTTTTGCTTTCTTTTTTTGAAGTTTGGAACAGGTTTCTAAATTTCTCTCAAATGTGTTTTCTTGAATCCTAATGTCTTGTAATGCTTAAGCCTCTGAAACCAACCTTCCTTTGCTGGAGCCATACCTCTTAGATTCACTATGAAGTCTTCCCTTGAAGACAGCAATTCATGGTGGCTTTTTATAGAATCTGTGCTATATTGTGCTGTATGTGAGAAGTGCTTCTGAAGAGTGTTACATGTAAATAGGCTTCCATTATCAATCTGTCTTTAAAAAGAAAGTACATGCACACACAAAATGAGGGGGGTTTCTGCATTTGTCTTTGGAAGGCACTACATTTAAACTCACTGCATCAGTTTTCCTTAACATCATGCAGATTATTCTGTGCCATTTCCCACACAATTCCAAACACTGTTCTGCTCCCACAGGACTTTTTAAAGAGGGTCTTGTTTGAATTGGCAATGTAATTTCGGGGGGTGAAGCATCATAGTGTGTTGAAATCAAGATAGAAAAGCTGATAAAATCAGCAAAAGGCTACTTTCAGTTCCCAGTGTTTAGGCTTTTGATCTTTTTCCTTCCATGCAAACAATTGCAGATGACCCTTTTAATCATCTCAACCTGTGAAATGAGACTTACTGTGTTAAATTAGAATTAGGACCTGAATTTTGAGGCACATTTGAATAATTGCATTAGTATAGGAAAATATGCCATTCTGGATCATTTATTTCACATAATACTTAAGTGGCATGAATTTATAACTGAATGTGTGGTGTTGGGTTGTTTTTTTTGGTTTGGTCCGCCCCCCCCCAGTAGAAATTCACGTAATAGTTTATCTTCCACCATACTACTGAAGTTATAATTTTGGGAAGTAATACAGAGATAAGCATACATGAGAGTTTGTATTTATGTGTTTGCATGTAGTAAATACATTATGCATCAGTAAGCTTTAGTAAGGTTTGCTGAATACACAGTAGTGGACCTAGTTAAGAGAACAAAGCTTGTTTCATGCCATAGCATAAGGCGTACACTCACATGTACATTTATAGTATCATAGATGATAAATTTTGCCAGTGCATTTTGCACAAAAGGAAATGAAAGAGATCTAAAACATTATTATTTTTGTTTCCTAAACTGCAAACTATACAGTGGCCAGTGCTTGTTTTTGAAAAGTATGGAAATAAACTGGAAGTGATCTGAGATTTTTAGACTCACTTGTTAAAATCAAAATAACTTAGCAAGATTATATAGGTAGATAAAATGGTGTATGGATTAAGTACAGACATTGGCCCTAATGAACTAATTCATTATGGCATGGGATATAACTTAATGCAAACTGTTATCTTTTGATTTTAGACTTTTATAGTGAACTGAAAGCCTTACCAATTTTTCATACAATACTGCAGTGGAGATGGAAGGGAAACTCCAGGTTATCTCTTTCCTGTATTTAATTTACAGACCATGCCAAGATTTTAATAATAGGGCTTAATGAAAGCTTCATAAAAACCTTATTCTTTCCATCCTGTTTATTGTATCATTAGACACCTACATGAAAGTAGGAAAAAAGTAAAGTTGTTCAGTGCGATTTTCTTCAGGATTTACTGAAACAAGGCTGTAAAATTTTAGAATTGATGTTTGTTTGTTTGTTTTAAATAAGTAACATCTCATAGTTGTGGCTTCATTTGGATTCTCTCGTAGTCCATTTGCTCTCCATTCCTTTCCTTTGTTTTGCTCCTGCCTTTAAAGAAGACTTAGGAAGACTGGTGCTTTTAAATGACTGCTGATTCTTTCTGCATGGCTCGTTAGACATTTTGCCCCGTTGGAAATCACAGTAACAGCCTTTTTATTCCTATTCCGAGGTACGACGAAGTACAGGAATTTTTTTTTTGCTCTAGAAGTCTTTGGCTGCTTCTGGCCACAGGGTTATTCCGGTGCTTAGACCGCAGCTCGGTGTGAGAGGGGCCATTCGGGCTACCTACAGAGTTGTCTTTCTCCTCTGCAAAGAAACAGAGGTCAGATAGCAGATCCCATGAAATGCTGAGAAATGCACCCATGCACATACTCACAAACATTTTAGCTCTTTAATTTTTGCTGGTTAGAACCAGTGATTTCTAGTGCCTGCTTTTTAATGCCTATATTCACGGTAGTACAGGTCAGATTGAAGTCAATCCTGTAAATCCTTTACCTTATTTTTGCCAGAAAAACAAACTTTCCCCTCCTGTGTAATAATTTTGATCACTTGACCTCCATTTCCATGGAGATGCGATCAGAGGGCTATAGTCATCTAGCCACGCAGGCTAGGAACTATCTTTTGTCACTTAACAGTGTGCAATGAAACTACAGATTTGAAGAGTAATTAAAGGACCTATAGATGGACATGTTTTTTCCCCCACCACCCACAGCCATTAAACATGTAACTTGGAAACAAAACGTGATCAGCTATGCAAAGGGTTTTTAAAAAATGTTTATTTAAAAGAAAAACCAAACAACCGAAAACCCAACCACCTTCTTTAAGTTTTAAAATTATTACTTTTCCAGCAATCTAAGACATTCTATATACCCTTCTATGTATATTTGAATTTCCCACAGCCTCCTGATTCCTGTGTGCTTTGTTTCAATGACGTGGACTCAGTTTTGTCCAAAGCTGAATTTTGTAGCCCACAGAACTCATACATTCATGATTAAGCAAGTGCACATCGGGCAGCTAATGCTCCTGCAAGTTCAGCGTGGGGTTATTGGTTCAGGGTCATGCACAGGATCCAGCTCGTGCTTGTGAGCAGTATGTACCTCCCAGTCTTATCAGGGTGAGTGACAAAACCTAACAGTAAGTGCTGGCCCGCGTTGCGCCTGGGATTGGGACAGCGTGGTTCGGGGACACGGTGTGGTGGTGTGCGCTGCTGCTCGCCTGGCAGCACCCGTGGCCCAGTCAACCAAAGGGCTGGCATGTAATCGTGGACTGAACCATGCACATGGGTGGTGTGTTCGTGTTTGCTGGCTAACTAGTATGCTTTGTACTGCTGTATTGGGGGTTTAGGTCTCTGAACGCTTCTGGGCTCTGTCAGGTGGGAAGGTGCCTTTCTGGTAAGGATACGAAAGCTCATGGTACTCATGACCTGGTGAGAGGGAAGCAAAGTATCTCATTTTCTGCAGAACGGGGTTAGTTTTCCTTCAGACTAGGTAATAACCAAGTTATGGATGTAATGCCATTTGGATTATGTATATCTCTCTGTATATATTAACATAAAAAAATATACTTCAAGGTGTTGGGTTGTTCAGGGATCTGTCTTTTCTGCAGCTCCTCTGTCTCCTGTCTAAGGGCTTTGCAGGGTAACTGAATTTTAGTAAACCAAAAGGGAGTATATTCCTTTTATTTTGGTTTTGGCACATGGCTGTGATGCTGTGGGAAACATGGCACCTAGGAGAACTGCACTCCCTCCCTAAGACTCAGTGAAGCAGAATTAAAATACAAAATGCATCTGAGCTTGAATTCGTGGCTTCCTGGGCAGCACACTGTACTACTGCTAGACTACAAGGCCCGCTCTATAGATTGATTTCTAAGTGGATATTTTTGTCACGCTTAATAAGAGCATATTGATGAGACGATGGTGTATAAACTAAGTTAACGTCTGTTTTTTCTGCACTACTTTACTCTTTATTGCCCGTATCCACATAGTGGCAAAACTTGAAAGTGAGCTTTCCCCTTCCCTCTGAGGATTTTCTCCACTGAACCAATCTTGCAAGTAGCCCTATTCTTCTCACGTAGGGTGAAAAAGTGAAAACGACTTTGTTGTTGTTGTTGTTGGAATGACACTATAAAATTAAAAGCGGGTTGATTTAGCAAGCTCAGGTTCTCCCTCCTCCTGGCCGGGCGAAGGGGCTCGGCCTCCTCAGCCACCCGCTCCCCGCTCGGAGCGGCGCCTGGCAAAGGCAACCGTAGGAGCTCTACGAGGTGGTTCAGCGAGGCCCCGGGAGCGATCATCCCGCTCCGCAGCCCCGCGGATTTGCGAGAGGAAGGGCCGTGGGCGCCGTTCCCACTGTTGCCGGGCACGAAGCGAGGGCGGGCGGGCAGGGCCCCGCGCTCTTGCGCCTTCCCTCAGCCCGGGGGCGAGGGGGGGGGCTCCCCCGGGTCCGGCCGCCTCGAAACCGTCCTGGGCATTTTTATAATTGATCATCAGCCGACACCGCCCGGACAGAAAGCTCTCACCGCTCCCTCTGGCTGCTGGAAGTCTGAAATTACATCTTTGTCTTTGAAGTCGGGCGCACTGTTAGCGTCGCCATGGCGACGGGGCGGGTAATGGCCTCCGCCGAGCGGAGGCTGGTATTTAGCGCTGAGCGCGGCCCTGCACAAGGCCTCGCTCTCCAGAGCGGTTACTGAACTGTCCCCTGTTAGAAAATGTTTAAAAATTGCGTTTTTACATGGCCTTACCAGATTAATAGTCATGGTTTATTTCATTTTAACTGCAAGGATAAAAGCGTTATTCCATTAAATGGGTAGCTTTTTTCCCCCCTCCTTTGGTTTATGCATTATTAACACAAGCTTTCCTGTTTTGCTTGTAACATTTTATAGGCTCTTTCAAACATGTAGTCAGATTTGCTCTGTTGCTCTTTTATTTTCAGGACTTAACCCTTTCTCTCCTTGATCGTGCCTTCAGAAACTTGGAGGGAAGGCTTGAGCAGTTCTGGCTGCTCCCATTTAACATGTTTAAAACCAGAAAAAAGCTTTCGCTTTCCTTCTTCTCTTTTCACTATTTTTTTGAAGAATTCTGCTTTTTTTAAGCATTCTAGAAGACGATGCAGATAGGTCTGTTCTTGTCATTTAATTGAAGCAGATGCTGAAGTCAGCACACGTGAGCCTTGATAGGGTTGTGAAGGGTTTGAGTTGAGGAAGTATTTTGGTCTTGCATTTTAATTTGTGTGCCCGTCTTCTCTTCTGCCCTTACTGTTGTTGGCCCACTCTCTGTACATGTAGCATTTTGC
Organism: Balaeniceps rex; assembly: GCA_013401315.1. Taxonomy (NCBI): domain Eukaryota; kingdom Metazoa; phylum Chordata; class Aves; order Pelecaniformes; family Balaenicipitidae; genus Balaeniceps; species Balaeniceps rex. Next base: position 54,016 of record VYZW01010935.1, on the reverse strand, counting down.
TGGCAGCCTTCAGAAGACGTACCTCGTGGTTGAAGGACTGGGGACCAAAAAATCCAAAATGGTCCTGGGGACATGGTATTTACCCCCACCACCGCCCTCTTTAACACAGAGGTGGTAAAATACATCTAGACAAGTAGAAGTATTGTTACAAACACAAGCTGCAGGCTTTGTTTCACTTTTCCAGTGCTCTAAAATACAGCTTTCATTTTAGTCTCTAGTAGGAGGGCATATATCCAAATGCAGTCAAGTGCTGTGGATACAGGGATTCAGTCATCCCTGCCGACACAAATGGTGTCTCTGTTTAAAAACTTGGAGGCTAACAAGCAAACCTGGAATTCATAATCCATATCCCCCCCCCCCCTTTTAACTATGCATTTGTTGTTACAGGGTACTTACTGGCACCTTGCTTTGTCTGTCTGTATCTACCACAGATCTTGCTCTCCTGAAGGCTTCCAGGGACATCTCAGGAAAAGGCAAATGTTCCTCAATTTTTGTCCTTTTTTAAATTGATGTCGTGTAGCGATGTTGATGTAAATGGTACCTCTTGTGGGATGGACTTTCACCTTTTGGACAGTGGACTGAAACTTTGAGATTTATTTCATCTACCCAGCTGGGCTGTAGACCGCGCTCAGGTCTCTGAGCAGTGAGGTTGTGTGTGCAGGGCTCCTGCTCTCCCCCCACGTGTCTGTCTTCAGCGCTCGGTGTCTCAAAGCTTTGCATTTGTTCCTGCATGCAACTGGTCACCCGTGTGACTCCCACAGACACCTTTGGTAAATAGAACTACTTCTAAAACTTGAGTGAAATACATTTCCTACCTCAGGGAGACCCTGGGATAGATGAACGATGGATAGTCTAGTCAACTCCCTCACCACCTGAGACCAGCACAAGGTCTGTGTCTACCTGTGGCGAACAGCAGCTGCGGGCTGAGTTGCAGCCCAGCCTGGAGTTAGTGTGTTGTAGTGTTGGTGAATGTGGCAATAACATACTTTTTTTTAAAGTTTTTCTTTTATGGATATGTTTTTTAAAATTCTGTTTCAATACTAAAAAAAAGAAAAGCAGTTCTGGCAAATCTGCTCCAAGTGTGGATATAGTGTTGTACAACTGTATATATTAAACAGGCTGGACTAGAGATTTACTCTCCTCTCCTGGTTTCGTGGGTGTGAATTTCATCCTTTGAGTTGCATTCCCCTTAAATCTGCACATTCTGGGAAAATTAGACAAAAGAGTTTACATTCCATTAATAAGAAATTAATTGCTTATAAAACAGGCATATCTTTATCTACACAGGGCTTTTTAAAGCTGCTGCTTAATCTTTTTTCTTTTTTAATCACTAAATAAACACGTTTCAGCAGTCGCTGCATGTGAAACCAAAACCTGGATGTGGACAAAAAGCAAACACACTACACTAATTTTCATTAGCATATCCTATCTCCTAGAACATTTATTTTTTCATCTCCTTGTAAATTGATTTTTCACGTGCTTGTGACTGATATTTGAACTGTGTGTTTGTAGTAACTGACTTATGTAAAAGCCAGGTCCTGGATCTCCCAATGTGAATATATTATGGAGGTGACCTAGTGGGTCCATAGTTAAGGTTGCACAGAGTTTTCACTTAAAACGATGTTTAAATCCCTTAATTAAATATTAAAACTCGCACAAATTCTCAAACATGGACTGTTTCAATAAAGAGGATAAACTTTAATTATTTAGGTACTCAATGTTCTTCTTAGCGCTGTATTTGCAGAATTCAGAACAACTTAAAATTATTCCTTCCTCAGGTTTTTCCAGAGTTCCTGGTATTTTCACTTCTCTGTTCTTTTCTGAATCTTTTGGCTAAGCCTTTCATTGCTGTAAGTTGTCATATCTCTGTTGACTTCATAAAACTATGACAATTTACATAAAATAATTTACCTAAAACCAGTTCAGCTTTAATTATTATAATGCATGATACAGAAGAACATACAGAAGACAGAAGATGAGAAAGCTCTGTATATTGTATTGGTTTTTGCCATGGGAGTCAAACAGTATATTGGTTATTTGTAGCTGATACCAGGCTTTGACACCAATGATTTGCAATGAGAAGACAAGACTAGAGAGCCTATTTAAAAGAGAAGTACCGCATAGAAGCAAAATCCAGACTCGCACTTAAACACCAGTAATAGCCCTTCTGTACAGGTGGTTATTTCTGAATCAGTCAATGAACAACAGCTACAGTAGTCCCAAATGGGTGTAAACTTCCCTCTACTTTTCCCCATCTCCTTATTCTTTGAAGACCCAATTCAAACTTTGTTGAAATCAGTCTTTTCACTGATGTCAGTGAGCTTTGGATTAGGCTGATTAATTATCTTCATTCTACCCAGTTGTCACCCTGTTCCTCCACATTAACGTCTGTTTTGAGCCTTTTTCTTTGGACAGGATCTGTAAACCTGTTGTATACAGGTGTGTATGCTGTACCTGTAGTGACCAGCAAATACAACTTTCCTTGGTAACATTTGCAGCCTTCTGCTGAGCTATAATCACATTCTTCAGCATGGGTGGAAGCCTTGCTGAAAACAATATATTCACAGACCATACATAAATGAAGAAAAATTCCCTTAGAAACCAGTGTTACTTGTATAAGTAGTATCTGTATTCAGACCCCTTAGCCTCCAGCTATTCCTCTAACTAGCTGGAAATAGAGACAAAAGGGAGAAAAAACCCTACTCCTCATTAGCTTATGGTCTATGGAAAGTTTTTTGTTTAAGTCTTTTAGGTCAGGATCTGTGTTTTCCCATCATTTTCAACCGACTGCCACTGTGGTCACATGTGCTTATTAGTTCAGGTCTCCTGTTCATTGAAACACTGCAGCTAGTACTTTTTAATTATTTTTGAAAAAATTCTTGTCCTGTTAGCCGCAGCAGCTAGGGTCTACAAAAATACTTATTGCTTACATGAGAAAGCATTGGTTCAGTGTATTCTAGTTCTTGAATTTTGGAGAACACAAGCACTATATCCTGAGGTTGCATACCAATACCGTAAAAATTCAAAATTACTTATTAATTTGAAGAATTGCTTATTGCTTTAGGCACTGGATGAAGAGTGACATTCACAGGAAGTTCTTCTTGTCTCCAGTGTATGAGTGGGTTCTCACGCTCTTCCAGAGTAGAGATGGATATGTTGGAAGTGAAAAGGCTTGTTGCACTTGCACACGGCAAGGTTCATGTGGAAAGGCATGTGAAGAGAAGCTGCTGGGCCTGAAATGTTCCTTTGTTGGTGATGTTCTTGCATTTTACTGATTCTACTGTGTGTGTACTTAAGCAGTCTGAAACAAAGCATAGTGGGGAGGAATACATGAGAGCAGCCAGTAGTGAAATAATGTGGAACATCTAATTTGTATGCGTTGGAATCTTTGGCAATAGTACCGTATTAGTTGTATTTTTATAATTTTNGGGGGGGAGGAGGAGGAGGAGGAGAGGGGACTTAAAAAAACAGATCCAAGCACAGTATATACATTGTGACAGCAAGGGGTTAAAGAAATGTAATTATGCATTCTTCAGTAAGTGTTCTGCAGTCAGCAGTACAGCAAGGATTTTATAGAAGCAAAAAAAGATGACAGAGGGAGAATATGGAGAGAAGGTCAGATCCAAGGATTCTCCTAGGGTTTTCTAATGTTTGTTTTTCCTTTGTGACTTATTATACTCTCTCCTGGTAGAAACAGAAGAAAGCATTATGGCCTGTTGGTTCTTCCTACTGATAATGTACTCTTGATCCCTTTGCTTTATGGTAGTGGTAGAGGTGAGTTTATGGATTTAGTTTTTGAATGAGTTCTGAGCTATCCCAGTGCTTGCCGTGGTCCTTGTATATTCCCCAGCTGTTAGTTATTGCAAGGAGTGCATCACAGACGTGTTGAACACTGAGCGTTTCAACAAACTCTATTTCTCAGCTGTGGTTTACCCATCCTGTTTGAGAGGATTTGAATTTCCAGCAAATCCATCTACTGGAAATAGTTTGTTTTGCACCTTTTCAGGTGATTTGGGTGAACGAATGGAAGTTTTTGCACAGTCAGTATTTCAGGCTGACCTGACTGGTAAAGGTAAACTTTCATCACTGCTGACTAAGCCTTTGAGGGACCAAGCGGAAAAAGTTGGGGTTCTTCCCCACCCCTGCCACTGTACATGATCATCACTTTGTTCTTCTCCAGTGGAACAGGAGGTTGTGGAGTGTTTTGGAACAGTTGCAGTAACAAAGCAGAGCATGTAAAACGGGCAGGGTATCTAGCATGTGGGCTACCCTCTTACTTCCACCCTGTGAGTTAGCGTGAGGTCTGACTTGCTGAGTCACTCAGTGCACCAGATCCTTCTTTTTTTATTGAAGTAATTTAATTTGCAGTTGGATTTCAACATAACAGCAAAGCATTTCTGGGACGTATTTGTGTGTTTGGTAATATGGTAGTCTGAAAGAGCTGGGTTGGGGGTTTTTTTCCCCCCTTTTTCTTTTGCATGTTCCAGTTTCCATTTTTTTTCCCCTGGGTACTTTCCCTTTTAATTATATGGAAAGAACTGCAGACAAGTAAATGAATGGGATTTCTCCCCTCATTCTTCCCTGAAAAAAAAAAAAGAAAAAAAGCCCAAACACCCCCCCCAAAAAAAAAAAAAAAAAAAGAAAAGGCTCTTCTTTTGGGATAAAGATCCTTAGCCTTGCCATTGACCTTATGGGGACAGCCTCTTGTAATCCCCCGAGAGAGAGGGGAGGACAAGTTTGTCAGTTTACGTACTGGTGCAGAGTTTCTTGCAATAAGAACCTTTATGTTAAGTTGCATGGGTTTTCTGCATTAGGGAGCAGCATTAGGGAACAGTCTACCCCTAAGGACAACTGAAATTTTTCCTCCCACCCTTGTTAAACACTAGTTTAAAGCTATTGATTTCCTTCCCCTAGAAAAATAAAAGTTAACTCCCCTCATGCTTCTTCTCTCTTTCTCTTAACTTCTTTTTTCCCCCCTGTGTCTTTATCATTTTAACTTTGCAAAATTCTGGAAGGATTGCTGCAAGGAGCAAGGATAGTCTGATAAGTGTATTTCCTAAAGCTTTTGGCCTTTCAAGGTTTCTCTTACGGTAAGATTGAACTGTGCTGACGACTTGGATTGAGACGACAGGGGAGTAGTGTGCAATACTTTCTGTTTCCGATAGCTCTTTGTTGATCTAAGAGAGAGCACTTAGAGAGTGGTAGGTCATTTATGTGATTATGAAGAGCACTTGGTTCTCTCTTATTCAAGATGGAAAAATAATAGTTTTTGAATAAGAGGTCGCTGTCAAGATGACATTGAATGTGACTTCTCTTCCCTCTTCATTCCCTCCCCCACTAGAAGAAAAGTGGCACTGGAACTACTCAGGATAGGGCTGGATTTTTCCAACTCCATGTGACTTTCTCTTTTCTTCTGTTCTTCGTTCATTTTATTCCTCACCATTTCCTCTGTGTGTAATGTTTATACTTCTTGATGGTGTCTGGATATTTATGGTAACTAGAAATTTAAAAATAAATGTAATGCATGTAAGGCTCTATGTGTTGCTTTAAGTCTTGTTTTTCCACTTTGCAGAATTAAGTTGCGAATGTGTGATGTGGTATCTGCTTGGGTGACAGATGTCCATTCCTGAATGATGCTGTGTTCCCTTTGTGCTCTATTTATGGAGTGATTTGCTTCTAAAATAATCTCTTAATCTTTTCCAAACTACATTTCTGTATGTGCTTTTTTTACATATGCCATCATTTAGGGTAACAGACTAAAAACTGAAATTGCTCCTAAATGCTTTGTTTCTAAAGCTAATAATAATGATATTACACTGTCATTTTTGGTTTGATGTGTCCTTTCAGAACTAGGTTAAGTGTGTAGTTTGATTTTGCTCTGGTGTTTTTTTTGTGTGTGTTTCCTGTAGCGCTGCCATAATGAAATTGTATTTTCATTTCATTCACTTATCAAATGAAAAGACAACACTGATTTGTCCTTTTTTATGTTAGGTTTGCTTTTATATCTCAGAAAAGGAGCTGTATCCCCGAATTAGGGTGCGATTGCTCGAGTACGGAAAATAATAACATATTTTATGAAAATAATTAACAGTTACTGTAGGGTTAATTTACTTTAACCAGTGTTGAACATCAGTAAACACTCCAGTTCATCAACGAATTTCCTTTTAGTAAACTTTACCAAACGTGGTTTCAGCTTGGGAAAGGGCTGATCAGTGGAATATGTGTAATACCTTATAGCAGGAAAGACCTTTTTAGATTTTCTTATTTGCAGTCTAAAATTAAGTCTGTATGAAAGCGTGTTGAGATTTTCAGGTGCTTGCTTGTTGACACTTTGAAAAGAACTCAGCTGGAATTTTGAAATTCTGATTTTTGGAAAACTGAAACTGTTTTGGAGCTGGTTTGGGGAAAGACAGCACTGGAATATTTTGTTTGTTTTCTTTCTGAACCCTTTTTTTACATATTTTTTTTAAATATGGATATTAGAAAGGAACAGTAATTTGAATTTCTGATTAAGACACCTCAAAGTTAAATGGGAAGTGCTGAGAACTTCCATGACTTATTAGTCAACCATCTGAAAATCACAGAAAATTCTGTGCAAGCCTGAAAAAGCATAGTGATGCCATTGATCTTTGATTAGCAGACTGTGGAAACTTCTGAAAGTTGGACTTGGCTTCTCATAGAAAGTAATCTCACTTAACTTTAGTCTCAGATTTAGAATTTTTTTGACAGTAGTACTCCATGTTTTCTTTATTACATATGAAAGCTCAGGATTGGTCCTGAGTACAGATGATGAGTATTGAGCAATCACCACTGAACAAGAGCTGTAGTTCTGGCTCTATCAACTGAACTCTTCCCGAAGGCACTTGCTGTGTTGCGGCCCCTGAAGTCCGCAGTTTTTCTGGAAATCTGCTCGATTCCTCTTAAGACCTTACTTTACAGAAACTTGGCCTTGCTCCTTCAGTGGCCGCTCAAGCTGTTTGATGCTGGGGTGGGACTGTATTAACGTTTCAGTGCGTATCAGGAATGGGCTTTTGAAGCGACTCTCCCGCTTGAGCCCCATTACCATACTTTGATTCACATTACCCAGCAGGCATGGAGCAAGCTGGATTCCTTTTGGATGAAACGAAACTGAAAAATGTGCCCCAGGAGCCTGCCTAATGCACTCCAGCTGCTAGCGGGTGCTCAGTCCCCAGACTAGCCCAAAGGACAGCCCTCTGACAGGGGTACAGCATGGGTGTCGGGTGCTGGGCACCAAGCTCTCACGCCTGCACCGGGTCGTGCGGAGCTGCACCGCTGGCTCTGGCAGGCGTAGTCTTCCCCTTCAATGCGAGACGAGACGCCGCTGGGCCGCATCTGGATGTTTTACATAAGGTCTGGATCCAAAGTCCTTTGAAGTCTTTGAATGACTTCCATTGACTTTAAGAGGCTTTGTGGCAGGCCCTAATGATTTGGTTGTGATCTGAAAAGGGATGTTCAGAGACTTTTCTATAATGAGAAAATGTTACCTTTTAAAGAACCGAGTTCAAATAGTCTGATCAGTTCTCAAGTGGAAGTGAGCTTCTTGCTATCTCCTGGAATCCTTTTGTCCCTGTCAAAAAACAAAAAAAGTCAGAAAATTAGTACTCATTGCTCAAGTAAGGTCCAAGGTTGAAATTAGCAGAGGAGTTTTGGGCCATGGATTGAATTGCACTGACAAGCAGTGGAGAGATTTGCACAGTGCAACTGTCTGCTCCTCTCAAAATTGGGCGGTAAGCCCCTCATTCTCACCAACAGTCACTTTGCTCACAGTTTGAAGTAAAAAAGCAGAAGAGAGGAAGGAAAAACTCAGCTTAATGTTCATTCGTACTAACATTGTTCTGAGATGAGTGATGCCGTAGGTCTAAAACGAGCACTAATTAAAAATCTCAAGTTTGTTTATAAAGGCAAGGATGGAATAGAAGGTATTTCACTGTCCTACTAATTGAATAACAAAACTACCCATTCTTTCCATTTCCCTGTATGTCACGTTTCCCTTCTAAGTTTTCTCTCTTTTCCAGAAGAGTTTCTCAAATTGTTTTTTTGTGTGCAGCTAAGCTACATTTTTTTATCACATAAGGTGTTGTTTGATCAGGATCCAGAAAAGCTTTCCTTTTCCTGCTCCCTCTGAATCCTTTAATGTGAGGTAAGAAATCAACTTACTGCTTTAACAAGTTAATGTGGACAGCTTGGATCTGTTGAACCTCTGCTTCTTTATTTACAGTATTATTTTGTTTACTTAATCTTCATCTTCCCTAAATTAAAAAAAAATCTGTACTCTTTTTTTCTTTTTTTTCTTTCCAAAACAGGTGTATACTATAATAATGATATTTAAACAATCTCGGAACAAAGTGTAGCTCCATTTCATCATTGGACAGGGGGATCTAGTAGAATGTGTATTTACAATTATATGTAATTGTGTGTGTCTTCCAGTAATGGTTTGTCTTAATATTTTTATTTGTACATGTGCATGGAAGAGTTCATCTGAATTTGCATTGGGACTGATTTATCACAGTTATCCTTGTTTTACATCTGTGTAATTACTTTGAAATCATTGAACTTACGCTGATACAAAATTGCAGTAGTGGTGAATTAGGGTCGCGCTTTTGATGGTGCTTTTTATTCTGGTTGAAATACTCTACTGATCCAGGTGAGGATGAAATGTTGTACTAAGCTGCGAGACATTTCACTGATTGGGTTCACGCTGCTTATCTGTCAGCACTTCCGTTCTTAGGAGCTGTATTTAATGCAGTTATTTCTGTGTGCTTTGGAAATTAAAAGGAGTGGAGGGAAAAGTTAAAATCAAAATTCCTTGATTTTCTAGCATTGGTGCACCAGCTGTAGCCGAACAAAGTGGTCCTGAGGGTCTCGCACTGTATTTTTGGTAAAGGCGTTGTGCTGTCCTTCATCTTCAAGTGCATTAGCTTTAATAAAAGAAAAAGAAGAGAGACTTTCTTTAGACTCTTCTCATTTTTCCCATCTGCTTTGAAGCGATGAATTCACTTGTTAAAAGGAAAGCATAGGCTGGTGTTATCAGAAGGTGGTTTGTGTTATCAGAAGGTGGAGGGTGCTGGTGGTGTTCAGAATAAATAAATAAAATGCATGGACAGGACACGCCTGTGGTTGTGTCTCCATCAGCTGTTCGCAATCCCCGTTTCCTCTCATCTCTGAAATCCAGACCTTGGAAGTGATGGACAGAGACTGGCTGATAGTCCTCGAATAAGCCAGCCCCGCATACCATCCCTTTGTTTCATTTTCAAAAAGTCCTCTATCAGAGGGAAGCAGTCGCAGAGCCTGCATGCTGTCATGCAGATCTGGAGGATGCTGTTTGATGCCGGGGCCTGATGTTGCCATGGTCTCGTCTGTGTGGCTTATTCACTCATCCCGGGACCTCTGGCTTCCCTGGCTGGGAGTCGTCAGGGTGCTCCCAGCCTGACACCGGGAGCCCATGCGGCTAGAAGGGGTGCCGCCCCACTGTGGAATCAGCTGTTTCCCCCCTTCCCTTCAATATTAGGAAAGCAGGTGTTAAGTCTCATTTTGAGAATTTATTGTTAACTGTTGCGGACGCTTTAGAGACCACTCTGCTTACCCGCCTGGTAGCCAAATGCAAGCTAATAGTCTGTACAGGCCATTGAAGCCTAAAATCCTGCTAATTCCTTCCTCTAATGAGTAATCCCTGATCTCTGTATGTGCCTTGACTACAGAAGGGCTAATTATGGAATTCATTATAAGGAAAATTTCGAACTCATGATTCCTGTGCTTGGGATTTGTAAATAAATAATGTGTCTGCATGTATACCATGTACAAAGTATAGCTTTCATATGTAAAGTTAAATATCCCTGAAGAAATTTAGTTAAAATAAATGGGATTGTAGAACATTTCTTTTGCTTGGTGGATTAATCGCTCATAGTTTAGGGAATAGGTTGCCTGTTCTGTATGAAATGTTGTTCATTTTAACCCTTAGGAGAGACATCGTATGTTGTGCTGGTGAGTAAATTTGTTAATAGCTTTGAAGAAAGAAGCTTCTTCCTGCTGCAGAGCGGGAGGTGGGATTCTGCACTGGGTCCTGGGGGCCCCTGTGCTGGGGCCTGGAGAGCCTCCTACTCTCCCTAGCAGATAATTTGGAGAAAGTGTTACTGTTCCATGCCTGGAAATGTATGGGGATAGTAAATTGGGTTCTTGGGTTTGAAGAATGCTTGTAAGAAACAAGTCTAGTGATCTTTTCATTTCAAATTTAAAAAAAAAAAAAAAAAGAGGAAAATATCTAAGCAACCAAAGTATTGGGGTAGAGATGTTGCATAAATTATAACGAGTACCAGAGGACACAGGATGTGTTCATTCCCAAGCTGCATGATTATTTCGTGTTGTGAAGGGTTAGCTTTTCAATTGCAAAGCTTAATCACTTTTCAAATGAATATTTCATAACAGTTATTTTTTCATCAAATATACAACGGCATGCTTATTTTGTGCCTCATGTGGTAGACATTAGTTTTCAGCAGCTTTAAATTCCTTTTATTTCCCTCATCTCCTATTCTTGTTTTCAGCCATGGGTGGGCAAGAAAATATTTGTGAATGTTTCCTGAAGAGTGGCTAATCTTGTGGCTGAGAGCTAGGAAGAGCCCAGAAGTTTTAGTAAAATTAGTCCCAAATTCTTAAAACATTCTAATTTATTTCATGCTAAGTTCAGCTTATGTGACTGATTTAAAATATTTTAAACTTAATTTAAAATGAAAACACAACTGTTAGAGACCTCTTCCACTACTAGTAAACCCTGTTTAGTGATACAGCACAGCTGTAGTACTCTCTTACTACTTTTGTTCCTGAGTGATGAAAGTTGTCATAAAAATGAAAGCGGCTGATTACCCTTAGTACAGCTTCTTTTTGCTAGAAGTGTTGGGCAAGGGGGATCTATATAGTTGCGTATATAGCTCTATAGTGATCTGTATAGGTATTTGAGAATTGCCCTGGCTTAGGGTGAATTTTGCATAGCAAGGAGGTGGTGCGATTGCCCTGTTACATATCCTTCAGAGCCTGAACTGGGGGATTTTCTGTAGCATTGCAAAGTTGGCTCATGACTGCTTTCTGGATCTCTTGAGCGCTTTGGCAGATGGATGAAAATTAAACAAACTTGGAGGTTTTGAATTATACTAACGGGCCAAACTGGCTTGAAAATAGGAGAAATGCAAAGCTGACCTTAAGGCACCCTCACTTCTTTTTCTGTTCTCGTATTCAAGAATTCCTTTGGTACTCACCTGTCCAGCCTGTTCAAAATTAAAATGTATTTTTCTTTGAAGTATGCAATAAAAGAAATATTTATAAAAATATCAAGTGTTGTTTTGACTAGACAGACTACTTATTTTTCTTGTCTAGTTATTTTGTTCTCATACCTTACAATATATTTCATAGTGCACTTTGAAGCCTACAGAATATAGTATGTGGTTTTTTTCCCTTCAAAACAAAAAGAATAAATCTCTAAAACTCATTTTATCATGTATATAAGGGAGAAGATAGTCTGGAATTGAGAGTAGTGCAGTGCATTGTGCCTGTGCCCATGTGTACTGAACCAATGGTATGAATGTAAGAGCTGTACACGGTTGATGCTTTTTCTAGAAAGAAAGAGCATCAACTGTCTTTTGGCATGTAGTTGAAGTTGACTGTGGGACCGTTTAAAAAAAGCAGATACTTTTTTCTGGTGTTCAATTCCTGGTTAATATAGAAACCTGTGAATGACTGGATACTTTCTGAACAGCAGAAAGTCCATACTGTTAAACTTTGTTATTATATGCCTGCTTAGATTTTTTTTTTTCTGTCTCTTGTTTACAGACGATTTTGTAATGGCCACTTCCCTTGTCTTCCTATACATGCAGGAAAAACAATATTTTATATGCTAAATCTACTTGTGATCTATAATTTTCTGCCTGTATGTTAAGCCCTCTAGTTCTTTGGTTAATTTCTTTCACTTTACAGTTATTTTTTAAATCTGTGATTGTCTGTACACTTCAACAGTTTCTGAATGTGAAACACAGATCTCTCTCAGATGCCTCGAACACAGATACTTTTCCAGTCAAGCACACAGATATGCAATAAAGGCTTAGGAATTACTGACTCTTTCAACTTCTTATTACGTGGTTGGTGGTCATAAGCTGCAAGTCCATAATACACCATTACTGTACACTGTCACGGGGAGAATTGGGGTTTCATCAGAATTTTAGGTTCTTTAGTGCATAAAAGAATCTGCAAAAATAGTTGCCTTGCTGTTAGGAATTAGATAGTTTTGGGTTGCTGCTGTTAGTACTCTGATATAAACAAAATAGAGTTAATCTATATGACCTAAGAGGGAGGGAGCTGACCTCACAAACATCAGTGAATTTCTTCTCACAACAGTCCTGGGAGATAGGAAGTTGTATTATTACTATCCCTGCTGAGTATCTATGGCACAGAAAGATTAATTGATTTGCCCAAGGTCATAGAGGAAGTGAGAGGCAGAGATGGAATTGCATCCAGATATTCTGCATCCTGGTCAGATGCCTTAATCACAGGACCATAACCCCTTAATATTTGTGATTTTGTTTGCTTAACTAGGTACTCTTCATGTGGTGTCTTAAAAGCCTTATTTTGCCTTTTTGTAATCCTTACTCAGTATGCCTTTTGTCCTGAATAGAAACTTAGTGAAAAGGGTTTTTAGGGACCTCTGGTTTAAGTGCCATCTGTTCTTTCATATATAATAATTTTAAGGTTGTAGATAGTTGCGCTTTGTTTCATTGAGTAAATCAGAATGCCGAAAATGCAATATAAGCAAAATATGTTTGTTTGTTTGTTTGTTTGTTTAATTAATGTATTTTCCCCCCAATGTTTTTGTGGGAGAGAATTCATCACAATAAATGATAAAACTGTCAAAAGAATATTAGCTGTTAGTGGTGTGTTGATTCATTATATGCTTTTGTGGGTTTGGAGTCATTGTGCTCCACAGCGAGCAGGAGATGGGGCTGTCCAAGGGGACCACGGCAGTGACCATCAGCAGTTGATTAAAAGGGAAGTATATGCAGTGAGGAACTGCTCATAAATTATGTCCTTCCAGCTGGAGTTTATCTGTGTAAAAGGAGCTGCCAGCATCCTTATTCGTTCATTTGGCATCTGAAAACGTGCACGTAGTCAAAAAGCATTAGGTAGGAGGCTGTAATAAATATCTGTGCACACACTCGCCTTGTACATACTGCAGAGCTGTACATACTGTGAGCTACTCGTGGGGGACTTCATCCCGCTGGGAGCCTTCTGGGAGAAGGGGACGCGGAGCAGCCGGTGGGACTGGCCCGGGCACTGGCCTGTCCCCGAGGTGTGACTGCTTGTAGGACCATACAGGGGGTTCTGTCTTTCCTGTCCAGGCAGTGAATGATTTGGCTACGGGGAAATCTGCATTCAGTCTTTGCAGCTTGTGGTCAAAGTGGGTTTTCAATCACTAGCCCAAGGCACGCACTTAATATATAGAGTGCCTTGATGCAGTGCCCTGCTTTGCCACAGACAGGTTTGAACCTCAAAGACATCTCCTGGCTCTATAGATGTTAGAGAACAATAATATCGAATGATTTTTTTTTCCCCCCTTCATTCAGTATTTATATTCAGTTTCCCTTTACACTAAAAAGAAAGTACTGAAAAGTTACATGAAGTGAATTCAAGTCAAAGGTGTTTAACGTATGTGAAGGAAATGAAGCTTAGATTTCAAGCAGTGATCAATGAAGTATAGTATTGTATGATCATTACCGAGCAATAAAGCAGGAAAGGAATTATCACAAGGATGTATATGCCATTCATCATACCCTTTTAATACCTCTTTTTCTTGCTTGCTTTCTTTTTATTGTCTCCTATGTTTTATATTCTTTGATCCTATATATGGGAACGAAGTTCCCTCCTCCTCTCTGACATTTTCACCTACTGTTATACAATGCCAGCTTAGAAGAGTATTTCAGGGGAAGAAAGTCTATATACTCTGTGCTTTAAAACCTTGAATAGAATTAAAATACCTTACGCTTCAGGTTTTGTAGATTTTGTGAGAAATACTGCTATGTCGCGTTTATTCTGAGCACTGTCAAAGTCAGTGGCTTTGCTGAAAAACAAACATATTGAAAACTGGAATAAAACATATTTTTTGCTCTAGATTTGCTGTAAGTGAAAAATATCGTAGTATCAAAACATATTGTACCTTACTTGCAATGGGAGGACAACGGTGGGAGGTATCAGGGTTTCTTCAATTCTGTTTTCTTTGTGCCCTGATCTGTGACCAAGATTGCCAAATGGTTATCCCTGTATATCATACAAAAGTAGTTAACTGCCTGTGAGTTGCTGTGTATGTAAAGAGGCTCAAGAGCCTGAAATGAAAGAAGCAATGCTATAAATGTCCTCTTATGGCCTCTCAGGCCAACCTTCCCCAAATTTTGGCAGTTTGCTCAGATCAGTGAAACTGGACATCAGTCCCTGAGGTGATACATCACGGCAATCCTTCTGCAGAGGCAGTGTGGCTAATAATAATAATAATCATCAATTTAGGGCTTGCAGCATAACCTTAAGCAATGCAAACTGAAATGTAAATTACTAAAGCTTCTGTTTGACAGTAAGCAAATGCACAGGCCCGTTCTCAGAAGGAAGGGTGACTCAGCCATATTCTTGAATTGATGTATCAGGCTTCAGTGACATCCTAAGGTTTGACGACAGGTCTATTAAGGAAAAAAAATAGTAATTTATAATTTCTGGGATAAATTAGTACTTACTATTATACCCTAGGATTTTTTTTCGATGGTAAATAGCATTTAAAAGATATTTACAGCGTCATTTCAAATGAACAGAACTTTGAGGAATCTTCCTTGAAATGTTGTTAAGATGCAAAGAAATTTATCTCAGTGCACTATGTAGATATTAATCAGCATAGGTGGAAAATGGGAACATACATGATTAGTGATAGTATTTTACCTTCAAACCTTGAAAACGGCTTAAAATGAAACACTCTTAAATCCCTTGTCACCCCCCAAACAATATAACACACCATTTTGACTCTCTAATTACCAAGCCTAATTTGTTAATTTCAAAGGGGAGCACAGCAGCCTGTAAAGGCTCGCATGACTCTCTTGAAAAGAGCAATGTGGTATAATTAAAATGATCAAGTGGATCTAATTCTGGTGGGGGGAGGGGGAGAGATGCCTTCCCTCGTAAGGTTACTTCAAATTGAATTGGAGTTGGCATATATAGCCTTTAATGAGGTAACATCCCCAGATAAAACATCTGACTTGCTGTTTATTTTAGTCTACGTTTATTTGCAGGCTTTTATAGTAAGAGAGCTCTGTGTAATGGTCCTACCAACCCCAGTGCTGCTTCCAGCGCAGCAACTGGCCTGCTGCATGGCTTTGGGAGGGCATTACGCTCTCGGTGGTGAAATTGGTTTATGTCTGTTTCTGATGCATCCATCACTGTGACAATTATGCTTGAGAAAAAGCAAAACGCAGAAGCGATGCTGCTTGTATCCCTTTCCATGGGTAGCGATGGTGAAAGCATTAAAGAGGACATTGCCTTCCACTGTTTGCCTCCACAGGGTAGCTGTGTTGTAGCCAATTAAGCTTCAGTTGGATTTTGGACAGAATTTTCCTAGTAAATATTTTCCAGCCATGTTTTTCTGGCCTAATACAGATGTGATTTCCCAGTGGACACCCATCTTCCAAAATGTTGCTGTTCGTTTAGGGGCTGATCGTGCCTGGCTGGGGGGTGGGTTTTAAGGGTGCATTTTGTTATTTGTTGGCTGTTTGTGGGGTGTGGGGGGGTGTTGGTTGGTTTGGTTTAGTGTCACCCCCACCCCCGCAACTTGGATTAATGAGTAAGCTTAATTCTGGGCTTTAAACTCCTGTATGAATATAGTTCTGTCTGTTCTGTGTTAAAAAGATAAATACCTAATCTGGATAATTTCCTAATCAAAACACTGTAGGTTGACTACAGGAGGAGGTTTCTTGTTTTGTTTTAACTCTTCTGGGTGTTTATCTTATAAAGCCCTGTAATAATAAAGCCATATGAATCCTTAGCTTATTATTCATATTCCTCAGTGTGCCACAAAGGAGGCATTATGGAGCCTTGTGTTTTAAAAGAAAATGTTCTGTGCAAAGGATGAAGTTTCTCTAGCAAAGAGCCTTGATGGTGAATTCACATGGCAGGAGGGTAGCGGGGAGAGGGAGGGAGTGGCTACCCTAGGGATGAAGTTTGGGGGGGCGTAGTGCAGCTCTCCCTTTGTTTCCGAGCAGATCTTTATGCTTGCACCCCCACCCTGTTTTGGCCCATCTCCTGGTGTAGCGGGTAGGCTGTAATTAATAGATATTTGAGCTCAGAGGAGGCAGAAGCAAGTGCCTGACAGGTGCTTCCCTTTTCAGCTTGGCAGCAGTTTTGTATGGAAAGGCAGTACTAATTCTGTGACCAGTTGGTATCACCTGGGAGAGCAGAGGTTAATGTTTCAAAGGAGGAGGAAAAGCTGTTTGCATGCAAGTGACATTGAAAGGAGATATGAATATTTTAATACACATGGTCAAGGCCAGTGGGTTGTACTACACGCACATGTTCCATTTTGGCTGGACCCTTTCTGAGCACCAGTTGTCTGAACTGTGGAAACATAGCAGAGGTCTACATTAACAAGTATGTTATAATGCCCCTCTCCTCCTTTTCTCATGTATGTAGTAAAACTTTTATAAAAGAAGGGGCCGGAAAGAATTTGGTAATGATACATGGCCTCTTACTGTAATCATCTTAGCAAGCCACTGTTGCTTGTGATGTCTAACATGATTGTAAACTAATACTGTATTTCTTATGCAGATTGACAAATGCACATCAGCAAAATTACCGGCATCTGTAAAGGTTTTTGGATTGTTCCTGATATTTTTTGTTTCTGTTGATCTTGAACCATGTTAGCAGCATTTGCAACAGAAAACAAATCAAGAGTAAGCATGAAAAGGAACCCTCCTGCTTGTGTGGTGGGTTTTTTTTCCCCTTTCTTGGCTTGCTTTTATTGTATTGCACTCAAGAAAGACACAGTTAAAGAAACAGTGGTTCTGTCTACAGCATTCTGAAATAATTACTTTCCCACTACTCAGTAAAAAGCTGAAATAGGTAGCTGCACTAACAAAAGTAAGGGGGGGAGAATATTAGTAAACGTCTCTAATATGGTAGTCCTGCACCCACCAGCCATTTAATAAAGCTTTTGATGTCCAGTGTTCTCCGAATTATTTGTATAAAATGTTTGAAAACAAAAGCAGCACAGTTGGACAGAGATGGAAAGTGCAAATTATGAAACAAAAGTATAAAATATATATGTATAATTCAGTAGATATAATATTCAGTGGACTTACAATTCAGCTGTAGATCTGTGATTCAGTGCAGTGTAATTATTTTGTGTGTTCTGTATTTTTTCATTTCTTGTGTGCAGTTGGATGTAGGTAATAACAAGAATACTGTTCAGAACTCTTGCTTCTTAATGGTGTAAAGCCAGTACTTGTTGATAGGAAAAATGCCATGTAAAACAAGTGGACTACACTAACATTTGAAATCTCTCTCTCTCTTTTTTGTTTCTTTAACATGTCTAGCAGCTACTGAGCCAAGTATGTAGAAGCCTTTACCCTCCTAGGTCAGATTCCAGCAAAGCCATGTTGCTTTTATAGAATAATGCCATACGGCAAACTGACTCAGCTTTAAGCACTGCATATGGTCCCGAGGGGAGAAATTACCCATCCAAATGATGGGGGGGATGGCAGGCAGGCAAGTTAGGATGTTGCTGCAGTGTGCTCATATTCTGTTTCACTAGGGCTGCAAACATTCAAAATAGCTGCTTGGTGTATTTGAACTTGATCCTCATAACAGTAAGGAGTATGAGGGGATTGGAAATAAAATAAGAACAATAGCTATTTCTCTTTACGCTGCTTCTGTAAAGTACTTGTGATACATTGAAGGGAATTAATGTCTTTTGGCATGGTTTATTTCATTTTCCAGAGTGGATCTGGTAAGTGAATGGGAATCAAATACAATTATAATAACCCATTTCTCTTTCCTAAATAAAGTTTGGTATGCTGATATTAACTCATATGTCAGTAGTTGCTTAGTTCACATGAGTAAAAGTCAGTTTATAATAGCTAGGAATTTGACTTTATTTTCTCATACTGGAGGTTTTCTTGGGAACCTACAGTGGCAAAGAATCCTGGTTGAGTTTCAGACCATGTTAAATGAGTAGAATAGCGGAAAGTGAATTTACACTTTCTGTGATTTGAAAGAAACAAAAAGTAAATATCAAGCACTAAATGAGGTGTTCCAAAACAGAGAGAAATTTTTTTTGGCGGTGGAAACAGCCATTTTTTTAATTTGACAATTCTATAACATATGCTGTAATTACCATGAAATTTGAGTAAAACCAGTAATGTTGTTTGATAAATTCATTAGCTAAAGGGCATTAGTGGTAGCTGCCCTGCAGTCTTGTAGTGCTCAAACACTATTGTTCCTCCTACCTGTTTGGGTATTTTTAAATAACTGTTCGACCTTCTTACTGTACAATTGTAATTTGGGTGAGCTGACAAGGTGCTTATTGGTTGTTGTCTAAAGGAAATTATGCTCCAGTGAGTGGCAGAGCCAGTGTGGTCGCTGAAGGACTAAGACTGGAGTTGGGGTGTTTGGTAGAGGGCTGAGACTTCGGGTGTGAAGGAGGCAATGAAGTTCTTCCAGGAGGGCTGCTGAAATTTGAGAGGTTCAGTAGTGGCACTGCGATTTGCTCTCTTCTATCTAATCTTGGTGGCTTTTCTCTCCCTGGCTGGTCCTCTGCAGCCGCCGGTGGGCCAGGGCACGGGAAGCCTGCTCCTTGGTGCTGGGGTCTGAGAGTCACTGGCTCTCCAGCAGCCCTCCTGAGGTGCACCCGTGCTTCATCCTTGCGGTAAACCCTCATGAAGCCGTGAGATGGATTGTGGCATGTTTCCTCCTGTCACAGGCATGGCCAACTCCTTCAAGTGATCTTTGCTTTGAAGAGCAGTTTATTGAAGAACTGATATGCTGCTTTGTTTTGCTTGCATTTTAATTTC
Organism: Balaeniceps rex; assembly: GCA_013401315.1. Classification (NCBI taxonomy): domain Eukaryota; kingdom Metazoa; phylum Chordata; class Aves; order Pelecaniformes; family Balaenicipitidae; genus Balaeniceps; species Balaeniceps rex. The sequence continues at coordinate 34,922 of VYZW01010935.1, read as the reverse complement.
CTGCTCATCCAGTCTTGATTTTTATAACCAGGCATGCTGACAAGTGAAACCCTTGGGTTCAGTTGCGTGTATAGGAGTGTTGACTCCTCCCAGAATCTTGGAAAGTGTAAAAACCGTAGAGTACTCTCCATTCTGGTTTAGATTTTTAAGAATTTGTCTGGGTGTGTGAGTAGTGTTGAAATGTTAAAGGATTTACATCACCTATTGAGGGACAGTATATAACATGCTGTTCCTATTGCCTTGGATTTTTAACTAGAAAAACTATTTTTGCATTCTGTGTGTGGTATGATCTTGTCAAATCCTAGAATTAACTGAGGTTGAAGATATTTCCATTTCTGAAGATTTATACTGAAATGAGAAATTTGTAGGTATTGTAGGGAAAAACACAGGTTTCAGTGCAAGCTGAGCTATTGTCATCTTCATAGTCTTGAGTAAATAACTGAACCATCCTGGAAACTTTGTGAAGAAATGGATCTAATTGAAAAAGTATTGTGCATTTGGACCAGCTTTCTCAGTTTTCACTATTCATGAAGGTAGCAACCTTTTCCCCAAATTTCATATGCTATGTTTCCAGTGAAATGAGCAAATTTCTGAAAGAACACCATCGTATGCAAAATAGATTTTTTTTTTTAATTGATCTATTCAGAGAAATGTTGTTTATTTTAATAACCCAAATCTTCTAGCCACTGAAGTATCAAACCTAGGCTGTAATAATCATTCAACACCCTTTTTCCCCTCCCCAAGTTGCACACTGTGTGGTTCTTTCAAGTGCTTGTGGTACATATTGTGACTGCAATGTATTTAGATTCTTTCCACATCTGTTGTTGCATTGACCTCCTGTATTATCTGTACCCATTCTTCTTTTGTGAAAAAAATATTCAGTTCTCTAATTTCAGTATAGCACTAGCTTCAAGTAGTGTATTTTCTGCTTACTGGAGTAAGGCTAAAAGCTGATAAGAGAAGTCTTTAAAATCCTATTTTAGACTGAGTACTAGATTATATGCTTGAAAGGAAGTGAATAGGTATCCTTTACTGATGACAACCAAGACAGATGGAATTCACTTTCTAGGCTAACCTAGTTTTTCAGGTTGCTTTCAAAAAAGCACTGCACTTGCAACCATTCAAAGATATTACTGACCAAATCCATGGGAAGGAAATCATTTGTATAAAAGGTACAACAATAAATGACTTCTTAAAAAAAATAATGTGATTGCATTTTTATATTTAATTGTTTTTTCCTTAATTTGATTTCATTTACTGCTTAAACCTGCCTCATTGGAACCTAAGAACATCTCTACACTGTCCTGGGCTCTTGAGTTTTTTATTTAAATTTTAGACGGATGGTAGAGGGAGAGGAGCGAGGCTTTCTGTATAAATTGCAGAATGAGATGGAGAAATTTGCTAGTTCTGGTTTAATATCTGCATTGAAAACCTGTATAGTTTAATTTCCAAGCATTTAAAAGTTCCATTGGCTTACAGTACCGATGCTTTCAAGTATTTGTAGAGTGCTTGATGCTTGTATGTACTGGTTGCTATGAACACTGGGTGACTGGTAATTCCTTCCTCTTTCTCACCTTGAGAGCGGGCTGGTAATTGTCACAGCTTTTCATTTGCATGTTCCTATTTCCAGTCAGGACACACCTAATCAAGAAATTTTTGTGTGTGTTTGATTTACATGCTCCCACATTTCTGAAGGTCTGGGTACAGTTAGCATTGCACAAAATGCATTTTCTGTTTTTTGAAGAGACACTGCCATTTTCTTCTGGAAAGGGATGGGACTGTTTGGACTCCGAGTTCTACTGCATGTCTGTCTTCTCCCCCAGCTTTAGTGGGAGCTGGAAGAATGCTATTAGTGTCTCTGTACTATAGATACTTACTCCCTTTGACCTCTTCTAAGGCTGGTAATATTGTCCCAAAAATCCAGAAAAACTGGTCTTTTTCAGGAAAGCTTGAAATTATTAAGCTCATTCCTGAAGTGTCTTGCATAAGCAGTAAAGATAGACTGTTGTATGTTTTCAGGGAAGATCCATCCTGGAAAAGCACATCTCTGTCTCCATGTCTTCTGATGTCTTCTGATTGTCTTCTGACAATCCTGCGTTGTTGGTGGGTCTGCCAGATTTCTACCCTACCCGACTATGTGGTCCTTGTCTTCAAGGTGTTCACACAAATTCTGGACAATTGTGCTGCCAGATCTCCATCAGATGATTTCTAGAATGTGTTACCTAGAGGATGGGGTCTTGAGCAGATTGCTTTTTGATGGTCAAGAGAATTAGGAGCCTGATCGTATGGGCCTGGTGGTGAATTCACAAAAACATTCTTGTGTGTCTGTTTGTAGAGAGCTCATTTATTACCAACATTAGTAATTCCCTTTTGGACAGGCATTAAGACTATTCACTGAAACACGGGCGTACTTTCCTGCTCAATTCCTTGTGAGCTTTCCAAGTTGGTGTTTCCTGTGAAGACTTGGTACCTTTGTCTCAGTGTTATCATAAGGAAAGCAAAATAGTGACTGACTGACTTGAGTAACTGACTACTTTGTTGTGATACGGTTCTTGAGAGAGGAATATGCTTTTATGTAAAATGCTCTTCTTGCCAGTAGACTGAGAGAAATTATACCTTGAAAGATACATTTCTGGTCCATATGGCTTACATTTAGCTGACCACAGATTTCAGTTTGGGGGGCTGAAGAGCCGATTTGAGCTGAAGAATTATGTAGTGACTTTTGAGCGTATCAGGAGTCTCTGCCTTGACATTTGCAAGCTCAGTGCTGCTCAAAGGATCTTCCTCACCTTGAAGCAGGGATTGTATGAACATCCTCTCTTGCTCAGCTAAGTAGTAGTGTGTCTGGGCAAGTAAACCAAGAAAGGGTCTACAAACGTCTTTCCTAAATTGGGTTGCTTCTCTGTATTGGACAAATTTGAACCTTCCCATTCCAGGAAAAGAATCAGTAACGTCAAAATAGGTAATCACCTCTTTTGAAATGTATCTGTTCAGATGATAGCATGTTTGGAAGAGTCACCCCCCCACCTCCACACCCCAAGAACCAACAGGAAAGGTAAAGGGGACTGCTTACGCGGTTGTAAGCAAGACCCATATTTCCACTGGCAGTTTAAGTAACTCGGCTGTTGAACTTCTTTATGAATATAGAAAGATGAAAAGGCCAGGACTGCTAGTAAAATCCCTTTCTCTCTACTGACGTCTTCCAAGAAGGGTATAGTAGGCACTGTTTTGTTTCAGTCAAAAGACAGTCCTCCCATGCTGTGCTTTAATCCTGGTGAAGAGCTCTGACACAATCCTATGTGTATAGGGCCCATAAGGCAAACTTACCTAGGACGCTGAAGTAAGGAGGAGAGGGGGAACCCAGACACCCCAAACCCTCCTTTTTCATCCTCTTTTGAGGGTTAGGAAAAATCAGAATTTATGTTATTTAAATAGATAGCTCTGTGTCAGTAGCACACAGGCTGCTGGGCCTCCCCTGATATTGTTAACATAAAATACCTATTGGCTGCGTCTACTTCACCTCCTGTAGGCTGAAAAAAGGGAGGATTTGTATTAAAAACAAAAAATAAATAATAATTAAAAAACCCAGAGATGTTTCCACTGGTTGATCTGTGTGTGTTCTATGAGCACTTGTTAGTGCTGACATTTCCCCATGTGAATATTTTATGTGGGCATTATACAGTGGCCAACACTTGACTTTGCTTTCCTGTAGTTGTTACATTTTACCTCTTCTGCTCAAATTGTTATTTTTTCCAGGATAGGAGAAGGAACAATACTGTTGATGGGTGCTGCGGCAGTTGGCTTTCCTGTGAAGCTACGAAGGGTTGTAAGAGCTGAGTGTAATCCATGTAGCTGCTTTGCTGTTCCCAGCCTCTGTATTTTTAGACTGTGGCTCTCTGTAAATTCCATCCAGGCAGTATCACTCAGAAGCAGGGCACAAAAAAACCTTCTTACCAAATAATTTTTTTTTCCCAGACTTCCATTTCCATCCATACAGGGACCTTTTTTTGTGGTCAGCAAAACACTGTGAATTTGTGTTAATGCGTGTTGTGCCTTTTGTGTTTCAAGATTTTAAGCTGTGGGGTATTTTTAGAGTGAAGAGGTAGACAAGAGCTTTGTCTCCTGTTCAAATAGAGACGTTCAGCATATGGTTTCACTAGTTACAGATTTACCATAGGAAGAGGCAGGTAGGACTAGCAGATCGGTGCTAGCATTCTCCTGAATATTTAGAAAAATAAATGGCTATAAGGAGGAAGAAATCTGAAATTTCTGTGTAGTTGAGACAATTTATTTAAGGAAATTTAAGCTTCAGAAATGTAAGGAAACACGTGTATGTTTGCTAGAGACAGTATAAACCCTAGAAGAAGCAGAAATAAGTCTTTGAAGTGTAATTGCAAGGCAGTCTTCTCCCATTTAATTGATATTTAAACATTGGCTAACATGGATCTTTGCCATTTAACTGACATTAACGACCTTGGTTAACTTGGTTTTGAGCTTTTTATTTTATTACACTGGTTTGTTTGTCTTATGTTAATTTCGCTTTAGTGCTTGGATCCTTGTAAAATACATTTTTTTTCCTTTTCAAAAACAAACATCAAACATCCAGAATATCTGTTTTGTTTTAATATTTAAACATTTACACACATCTTGGGCATAATTGTATATGCATTTTATAGCATGAAAAAGTGAACCATATTGATTGTAAATGCTAAACATCTGCACTGCAAACCAAAACCATACTTTTTTGTGCACCTTGCTTTTTTCTAAGTTTTTCTTCTCATCATGCTTTAAATATTTCATTTTTATTAAGTAATTGCTGGCATTACCTTTGGCTTATCCCACACCTTTTTTATTTTTATTTTATTCCTTTAAACAGTTTCTCTTTTCTCCCCATCTGTTCTCTGCATCAATAACTTGTTTGGAATAAACAAAGCTTAAAACAGGCTTTTTGACCACAAGTCTGTTGCTGCTACAATCGTGTAGGTGCAGCGAGCGGCGCGCAGCAGCTGAGGGGGTTCTGCTGGGGCAGAGTGGCCTCTTCAGCATCTGTGTCCTCCCTGCTCCCGTGTGCAGGCACTCCACTTTACCGTAAGGCATGAGCTTGCAATGGGTTTCCAAATCTGTAGTTACTGACGGGGGACACGTGGTCACCATTGGTGCCTCACGCTGTCACTGTAGCCCTCAACAGAGAAGGGTAAATGTCTCCTGGTATGTTGTAACTTGTTCACACACCCGTGCTTTGCTTTCCAGGGCTGGGCACTGGAATTTAGTTAGGTGGCTTCTAATTGTCTTTGGAATGGGCAAAGAGAGAAGTGCTTTCTTGAATGCTGTGTACCACCTGTACTGCATTAATGTCAGTCAGCTGTTAATGATAGTGGTGGCTATATTTTAGATGCATTAGAGTACCATTGGCAAAAGGTCGTGTTGGGCCCGCCCCGAGTCAGTATTCTAGTTTTTCTGTAAACCAATCCATACGTTTACTTTTCCTGGTTTTGCAAACTTTGAGATTGTCACAGTATTTTAATCAGCTGGGAAAGAGTTCACTGCAAAGGAAATGACTGCACATAAAGCTGCTTCACATCAGCAGCAACATTCTGCTGCCTCGGGACACCTGGATATGGTGCTCATCGTGCTGTCCAGTGGGAAGAAATGTTCCAAAATTTTCCAAGAAGAAGAACTAAACACAACCTCATTTCTTCTCTCTCTATCCAGTCATTGTCTTTATCCATCAGTAATCTCAACTGCGGTTGAATTTCTGATTATATATTTGCATTTTCATTCAGTCTTTTACCAGCTGTTCTTCACCCAGGGTTTGAGGGGGGTTAGGGGTTTTTTTTGGTGATCATATGTATGAATTCTTGTATACAGCTGTAGTTACAAGGCATAGTGAACTTACAGTGAGAGAGAGAACATCAGTGTGCTGCCACTGCTCATTTGTTGTACAGTTTTGGTTGTGATGGAACATCTGATGAAGTTGCCACACAACGGAGCAGCTTGAGAGCTGCCTGGAGAGATTTCCTTCTCTGTCATTTCTCTTCCTTTCCTCCTTGTGATCTTCCACAAGCTTAGTCTGTTAAAATGACACAAAAAGCCTGTTTTGATCCATTTAGACACTCAAGCATGAGGATGTCATGTTTGGACATGTTGAACTAGCTGTTGTAGCAGAAGAGTGATGGAAACCAAGGACCACTGTAGGCAGCTAGATCATATAGGCCTTTTCATAGATTGATTGAGCTCAGTCTTAAAACTGGCTGCCTTACCTGCACCTGCTCTGCTCTGTTTGGATAGCTGCTCCAGTATTTTCCCAAACCCATCTCTTCTGTGTTTTTGCTTTTCTTTCTATACATTTGTCTTTGAAGTAGACTATCTGCAGCCTTCACTGTGAGCTATTGTCTGTCAACACTAATTAGGCTTCTGTAACAGGTAGGAATTAGAGTGCATCTGGACTTCGAGCATTGTAAGTGATGCAACTGTGTTGGTCAACTCTGGATGTTTGTGTGAGTGGGTGAGAGCTACTATATTATTCTGTTGTTCCTCTGTTCTTGTTTCCGCATGAAAGGTGTGTGTTCCTACTCTGTTGAATTTGTTGGCCATATTTGTTAGTGCTGCCGTCAGACTTAACTAGGTCAGTGTACTACAAACAAACATTACATGGCATGAAGTGTGGATATACAAATGTCTCCTGCACTTAATACCCCCTCTCCCCTCCCAAATCCAAAACAAAAACCCCAAGCCTGTCCATTTGAAGTTATTTGCTTGGCAGTATTCATAAATTCCTTCAGTATTCTTTGTTGTAGAATTTAAAAAGTGAATGACTGAGATCTACAGATGACACATTTCTTCAGAAATCACTTAGGCATGGGCGTTGAGTTCAGTCACATATCAGAAACCACATTTATAAATGACATGTAGAATTCAGAAATATGTTTATAAAACATGGGGTTCAGACTTAACTGATGAAGTCCACAAGTGTAAGTGTGGGATCCTAATCACTGTTTACCTTCTTTAACCAGTCTTTATCTGGTCTAGAGGGGTTTTTAAGTAATTCTTTTTTTTGTGATGAACACTTCTTTTCTGTTGAAAACAATTTTTGAAAGACTATTTCTAAATACAGTATTTTCAAATGCTCTTTACTTACGCTTTAGATGTCTGTGTTTCTATTTATTTAAATATTGCTTTTGAACATACCATAAAGAATTTTGCTGTTTCTGGTCTGAGACTTAGAGTTACAATAAATAATTTACTCCTTTATCTTGATTTTATGCTTACTGGAAATCCTTAATGAGAAATAGGTTTTATTTTTCAGGAGATACTTGGTAAGTTTTGTATACATTTTGATGTAATTTGCTGAAGCAAAGTCGATTTGTCTTTAGAAGTAGGTACTGGCCGCTTTTCCTTATGGAGTTGGACACCGCATGAATAGATTTGTAGTCTTGTTTTCCATATATTGAAGACAGTTATTTCATTTAATTTTCTGAAAATGCATCATAAGAAAGCTGTCCTCAACATGTATTTATATTAGAGTCCAAAAATCACTGTGTTTAAATGTAAATAAAATAGCTAGTTTTGAGCAGGATGAATAATTTATAAACTGTTCTAGACATCTTGACTCAATGAAAGTTCAAACAAGTTTCATTGCAGTACTTGTTACTAGCTTTCTTTTTTCTTAATGTTATATTTAGACTTTTATGCGCTAAATATGTTTTCAAGTTTACGAAGTTGTGAAATTAATTTGAAGCTGCATTAACTGGTTTGGGACTATATTTTTGGGACAACTGGCAGAAATCAGAAGTGCTGAGGTAAAGATTTCTTGGTTGGTATAAGGTTGATTTTGAGTTTCAATAGGAATTTACCTATGAAAATATAAATAAAAGTTGATATTCCCACGGTGCACAAGTGTAGCTTGTGTAAATAAAATTCTAGATACTTTGTTTGCTCAAAGATAGGTGGCTTTTTTGAGTTGCAGAACTTTTTCTCCCACAGTGAAACAGCTTTAGACTTAGGTTGGAATATGCTTTTATGTGACACCCCTTTCAAGAAGCAAGAGAGGGGGAAAATTGAGGCTTTTCCATACCAGGCTGGCAAATTGTAGCATTTCTTTCTAAATATTGTTCACGTTTGTGCTCACAAAAAAAGAAGTGAATTGTAGACTCATGAGATGTAATACGAGAGAAGCTATGTATACATAGTGTCTTGTACAAAGTCCCTAGCAATGAATGCAAAGGCTGCCATTGACTCTGCTGGGCTTTTATCTGGCTATATAACAATCTCTTATGAGAGTTTCTTTCTTAAATAGAAGCAGTATGATTTGCTTTTTTTATACTGCTGTGCCTAAGTGTAGCACATGCTTCAGTGTGGCATAGTCAACAGTAAAAGTGTTGGGTTTTTTTCTGGCAGTAATTAGGTATGTCCCTTTCTAAGACAATTTTCTGTTTCTGTGATTTTAAAGATCTTTAATTTTCATGAATAGGAATTGCAACAATACAAAACTGTCAGTGCTTTTGGTCTTGTTGCAACCTTTTGTCTCAGACAAAATACCAAATAATTCTGGAGGAGGTGCATGCTTCATGACTTAAAAGTCAAACGGACAGTATCTGCCTCGTCTGAAACATGGAAGTTCCAGTTTCTGCTGGATCAAGTTGGGGTATGCATTTTTTTTCAATATCTATGACTTTTATATGTATAGATAGCCCAGGAAGAACTAAATGAGTTTGAATTAATCTCTGCAGCTTATAGTCTCTTCTGTCTTTTGTGTGTCTCTACTACAGTCCTCATGTACGCAGTTTTACCGCCAGCAGATAATTTGGTTCTGGTGGAAACAAGTGTAATCTCTTAGAAATCCTACCAACTGCAAATTCAAACAAAAATGAAGCATTTTACCACAAGTTGCTTCAGTGCAATAAACCAGCTCACTCTTCCCAGGCAGCTCGCTTGGTGTCAATTAACCTAAGCAGCGTCCCAAACCGGGTGCGTGTATTTTTAAATGCGTGTTTACCCCTTTTGCTTATTTTGTATCCACTTTCGTGTCAGCGAGCGTGGAGTGAGCAGAAGGCCGACGCGAGGGCCACGCGGGCTGTAGCAGGAGGCTTTTCCAGTGGGCTCCCATCTGTCAGGGCTACGCGCTGATAAAGCTTGCAGCAGCTGGCTCGGCTCGCCGCTAATCCATTCAGCCCGGCTGTGGATCAGAAGGTGGCCTGTCCCTTTTCGGAGGCCTGTGGACCTCGGAGAGCTGCTGTAGCCCCCGAGCGGTCCCACTGGACCTGCCAGCAAGTATAATGATAGGGCTTGTGCAACTTGAGCAAGGGGCATGTGTGGCGGCTCTAGGGCATTGTGCCGGGGACAAAGCCGGTTGCTCCCCTCCCAGCTGACCTGTTGTGCCTTCGTCAACACCAGTGTGTTCGCAGTTGAAGTGCTAGCTATGGGTGGAAGATTGTTATTAATATGATACTTGGGAAGAAATTGTGAAGTCCTGAAATACTCTCCTGCATATCGTGCAACTCGGGGCACACAGACCGCCGAGCAGAGTTAGCTGCTCGGAGCTCCAGATGGTACCGACGACTGTGAGAGACCACGGCTGTACGTGATCTTTCCTACTGCTTTTTGGTGTAGGCATATTAATGCTGTTACAAATAATTTGAGTATAGTGGTTATTTAAAGCCATGTAGTAGGTTACATTTCCCTCCCCTATCAAGGCTACATAGCTTGCTAACTAACAAAAGTAGCGAGGTAATTCCTGCCCTAAAAATTCACAGCCTTTTGTGAACAAAATCTGTTGTTGAGCCCGGAAGGTCTGAGAGGAGGATTGCTGAGAATGGGAGGTGCAGCAGAAGATAAAAAGTTCAGGGAGAGAACAGGAGTAAAAAGATGATGGGGAGCAGCATACGCGTGGCAGAAAAACTGTAAAATGGGCCAGTAAGTTATAGACCTTGTAGGTGAGGGATGTGACTCTTCAATCATTTGTTAGAAGTAGTCGTTCTTTCTTACATTAAAGAGGACCTGAATATTTTGGGATGCTTGTGAAACATGGGATCGCCAAGCATCTGAACAATAAAAACGAAAGATGTAGGCAGGGAGTGATTAACTGGCTTGTCCCCTGTCATGGTTCCCTGGTCAGTAGAAGCAGCACATCCTCAGCTGCTGCGTGTCTCTTGCAACTGCGTCAATAGACGTGTAGCTTTTCTATTTATCTGACTACTTCTCTGAAAAAAAGGCTAAATCCTGGAAGTCACAAGGTAATTAAACAGCTCAGAAGAAATTGGTTTTACCCCACAAAAGAAGTGCCTGCGAGTTTAACAGAATCACGATCTAATGATTGGCATTGGTTGCAGCAAATACCTTTGGGGCAGTCGAGAAGCAAAATGGACACACTGCTACTGCTTGGTTTGATTCCCCAGTTGATGGTTGACATGACCTTCAGTACATGTGACATGTTAGAAGATGCAGGACACAGCAATTTGAACTGACATGGAGGATGCAGCATAAACAAAACAAAGCAAAAACTGCTCAGAGCTCTGTCACAAGCTTTTTACACCAAAGTTTTGTGGCAGAAAGTTGCAGAGGCTACAAGAAAAGCAATATCATGTTCGAAACTGTCTTTATTTGAACTGAGAGGTGGTTCATCTTCACAGATGAATTGCTTTAAAAGCATATTTAGATGAATACGTATACAATAACAGAATAATGGATTTTCTTCTCCTTTTTTATGATGAGACCACTCTTCAGAAGGTATATTTTAAATGAATCCTTGTGTTGAAAACCTCAGAAAGGAAGACTCAATTCTACAGAAAACATAAACAGAGCAAGCTGTGCAAGATCTTGGAGCAGAAGCTAGATTAGGAAAATCACATTCACAACTCGGTTGACTGGGCTCCGTGGTTTTGTAGCTCTGCAATGAACCAAGACCTGGTTTGTTTCAAACACGAAAATCTATCTGAAGTAGCTACACTGCAGTCCAGACTTACATGAACAGTTAAACTCTCAATACCTTAAATACACTGTGGAAACATGGGTAGATGAAACCAAATGTTAGATAAAATTGGATTTGGCATAGTAAATTTATATAGACTTTTTAGGCCTGTGCTATTTCTGTGGGACGCTGTTCTGTTTTGAATCTAATTTTAGTTTGGAGAACTCATTTGATTTCCTTTTTCACATCCATATGTGCTCATATGGTGAATTTATAGTCTCTTTACTAGGTTTTCATTATGTTAACTCTAATTATTATAGCACTATGGAAGCAGTGCCATAGTTCATACTGAGATATAAGTTCCTGCATTTAGTCAGTGAAAGTATTTTTTGTTTTAGTTAAACATTCCAATATCAGGACTTAGGAGTTCAAAATAGTATTTTTTTGTGGGGTATGTAAATGGATGCAAGAAGGAGGCATGGTGAAATCTGGTCATGACAGAATTTCTTTCTAGATGAATCAAATAATTCAGTATTTACTGAAATTTACTGCACGTAAATAGAATTAATATGAATATACTCTGCAGATGTTGAAAGACACCGTGTAAATAATAAAAAAAAAATTTAAAAAATCTGAATATAGCATCCTAAAAATACATGTTATCCTGTTCCCTTTATTGATTTGGTGGCTCTTGGTACATCTTTTCATACACGTGTGTGAGGTCTTTCTCCCGTTGGGCGTGTCTCTCATTGCTTATTTGTCATTATCTTCTGTCTTTAAGGTGAGACTGGAACAGCGGCTCTGACAGTGGTTTTTACTTAGATATCAATGCCAAGGATTAAATTTCAAGTGCTCTGTGAAATGCCATGTTCTGTGGAGAGTCTGTTATGAAAAGTGCAGGATTTATACAAATACAGCTTGACAGTTACGTGTTTCTCTAAAAATACTGGCTATTTTCTCCTTACTTCAGTCGTCTTCCTGGCTCAGTGGTATTCCCCTCCCCAAGGTGTCAGCCTTTGGTGTGGAACGCTGTGTCCAAGACTCATAGATCTCTCTTGGAGAGATGACAGAAGATTGGATGTATCTCTCCCAGGAGCACGTGGAAGAAATTACTAGGGGTGGGGTTAGCACTAGGAAGGTATGGACACTGAGAAGCCATGGGAGAAGGGTTCAGGAGGCAGGCTGCCAGGGTGGACAAGGGAGAGCAGCAATGTTTTGGGTTTTGATGAAGCCCAAAGGGCTTCTTGGGGAGAAGGGTTTGAGCTGAGATCCAGTAGCAAAAGCTTGTTTAGAAAAAGTGGAGGGTGAAAATGAAGGTGAGGACGTGGAAAGGCATGGTGAAGCACAATCTCACTAATGAAGGAGAGACAGGAGATGAGGGATTAGTCGATGAAGTTGTCAGGTGCTTTTATTTGTTTCCCACGTTGTGGGAGACTAAATCGTGTGTGTGTTGTGAGGACTTCTGTACGATTTCTTTCTAATATTGGATAATTCTTCTTCGCGGTCTCTGACCTCGCACATGTTTATGTGAAACCTCTCGCAGTTGTGCTGCCACCAGCGCTTGCATCCCAGAGCTTTTATTGAGTCATTTTGTGACCTGCCGAAAGCCAGCCACATGGCATGGCGGTGGTCATGTTTGAGCGCTGCCTACCCCAGGATTCCCACCAAATGTAGTGTGATGAAGACTGATTTCAATAAGAAAACGACCACGTGTTTGCAGTTTGCATCAAGGCAGAAGGTAGCGTTTGTCACATATTTTATAGTGGTATTTTGATGCTCCCATGTTTGTATATGTCATTTTTACAGTTAAACTCTGGGATATGCTATAGATGAGTATTCGTGTTTAGTGCACTTCTGTGCCACCACGGCACTCTTTTTCTGGCCTTACAGTCATTTCTTCCTCAGCAGTATATGGAAAAAAAGCCTTTTATCATCAGCTTTTCTTTTGCAATGAAGAAATAGGTGCAGGGAAATAAAACATAAATGCATAATTTGGTGGACAGGTTTTGACCTGAGCTTAAAGGCTTAAATGACTAGAAGAACCTACCTATTGCTGTGTTTGTTTGTTTTTTAATTAACAGTGTGTCAATGGAAGATGTATCCTATCCTGCTGCATAATTAACAAAATGTGTTTAACCTGAAATATAATAGACAACATAAATGGATGAACAGAACCAGAAACAGCAAGTCTTGCAAGGAAGTCACCCAGGACTTGTGTTGTTTATTGATACTTAAAAGGAAACTGATACAGTAGAAATAGATTCAGTTTTTAGCCTGAGGCTGAAACACAGATCTTTTCACCATTCACAACTTTTTAGGAGGATCCATTTGTGTCTGCAGCATGCCTTTGAGGAAGAACAGACAGAGTGAAGTTGTATGTATCATTTTTATATTACTTTAAAAAAAAATATTTTGTCCGTAGAAATGTAGGCAGCCATATTCTGTTCTGGAAATAATACTTGTAATTCAGGTTGTATGTTTTTAGGTTTGCTTAAAATATCTTCTTAGCTTGTCTTTCCCCATGCCTTTTTCTCTGCTGCCTTCTTACCCTTCCACCTCCCCTCCCACCCCTAGCAAAAAGGGAAAAAGAAGAGAGAAAAAGAAAGAAACTAAGGAAACACAGTTAATTTGCTAATGCTTGTACGTTTACTCTGAAGTAAATATTATGACAAGGTCAGCAACACACAGAGGCACAGTCCTTGATGATGGAATAGCTCTGCACGTGGGACAGATGAGGAACCTTTAAGCTATAATCCCAGAAGATCATACAATATCTGTCACCTGGTTCGGCGCATAGCACATTGCGTTATTTCGCTCCGAACAGGGACTTTCTTGCATTTGGTTCCCTGACTGGAAGGTCACGCCATTACTTAGGAGCTTTTTCTCACTTCCAGCTTAAGCGCAGTTGTTCCTGGGAGTTTTTACCCATTTCTGCTTATGCCAGATTGCCCTTTCTCTTATTTAGCTCTCTTTCCTGTCATGTTTGTCTTCTGATCATTTTAATATAGGTAGTTTATTTTACTGTATAACTTTTTTCATAGCTATGCTTCATCTGTAACTAATGACATACATAAACTGTAGCAGCCTAATTTTTCTGCAGATTAGGAGTAGCTCTCTGTACAGTAATAGTTTTGGAAACCCTTCATTACACAACATCCAGTAATTCAGAACTGGTCAACTTCTGACATCCTTTTTGCTGCCCTTGATTATTATGTTATCTATAGCATCTGATTTCCAAACTGTTAAAATTTATTATAACTTGGCAAGTGATGAGGATGAAATGTGAATAAATATATATTTTTAATATATAATCTTCTCTCTTCCCCTGCAGTGACACTGTATAGTAAGTGCATGCCGATTTTATCACTGGAGACTGAGTTTTTCGAGGAGCATGTGCAATGTCAGACTCGTGGGTCCAGCACACTGTTACCAGAAGTTATTCTGTACGTGCTGTCTCCCCAAAACTTTTCTATACCTGTGTGTGATTATTTCATTAGAGTTACTTCACATAAATAGTAAATAGCTTTGTGATGCTAGGTTGCCCTACAGATAATTTTCATATTCACTACAAAGTGTGTGAGATACCTAAACCAGGTATTTCATGGAACTGAAGAGGAATAACAGATTTAAATTTGTTCTGTATTTTGAAAAACAAAGCACTGTCATTCGCAAGTTCAAGTTTACGATAGTGACCCTGGCTGCTCCGATTCTTGGCTTTTGAGGTAAAAGGCTGGTTCGTGTCTTTTGATCTAGAGGTTTCTGGTTTCACAGCTATGAGAACATCCCGCAGATGCTTTCTTTGTCTTAGGGTGGCAAGACCATTTCTAATTCCAAATTGTCTCCTTGTTTACTGCGGTGAGCACCTTAACAAAGCTGTTCCTACCTCAGGGGAATTCACTATCTTCTTCACTGTATCTGAGCACCTGCTTGATGAAAGAATCTTACAGCCTTTCTGTAGCAGCATTTTATTCCTTAGGAGCTGGAGGTATAAAGATGAATGCCAAAAAGCAACAGGTTAGCTCCCTCCAGGCTGTAAAGATCATTGTAGAGAATCTGGATTCAGTGGCTCAAAGGCCTTTGTGCAGCAGCATAGGTTTTACACCAAGTTTGTCTTGGCGTCCTGACTTTTTTTCTTTTTTAAATCTATATGGTTCTGTGCAGCCCTTCTAAACCATGTAGCTTCATAAATGGACACGAAACCTAAAATCCTGGGTTTACACTATTTCCTGATCTGAGAGGAATGGTTGGTTCTCTTAGTATGCAGAGACATCTCAGTTTATGGACAACTGGGTCAAGTCCCAGCGAGGAATTCTGTTCTTCAGGGCTGGACAGCCCTAACACTGGAAACCCTTCCTCTCTGTCAGCTGAGATTTGTTGTGACAGATACTTCATTTTTAACGAGGGGGCATATTTTGGCTGTGAGCACACAGGGCTGAGGGAGCAGAATTTTCTCATCCCTGCCTGTGATGACAGGATCATGTGAAAGGGACAGGCATTTCTAGCTCATTTTAAAAATGATCTTGTTTGTGTGGTGATGGATAAACTCACCCCCAGGTACTCTCTTTCAATTCTCTTTGGCCCGTCCTTCAATCCACAAGAATCCGTTTCTTCTTTTACCTTGCTGCAAGGGTGATGTTCCTTTTGCAGTCGCCTTTTCCAGGAAGGTGGAAGAAATCCAGGCCCTTATTGCTGGTCCTTCGCACACAGTGCTCCAGCTGGACAGGGTGCTCCTGTGCCCCATTTGGAGTTTATCTGCAAGGTGGTTTTCTAATTCCTCTTACACCCAGCTGTCAACCTGCATGTTTTAGCCAAAGCACTTGCTTCCAGTGCCAAGGCCCCTCTTCACATCCTCAATGTCAAAAGGTTCGTTCTTCCTATAGTGACAAAGCAGATCAGTCCCTGAGGATATTTGTAGCAAATAATGAAAGGACAAAGAGCATAACCATATCCGTGCGGAGACTGTTCAACTGGATAATTAGATGCATTGAAGTCTCTTATAAGACTGTTGGGGTGGAGTTCCCTTCTGTCATCAGAGCATGCTCAAGCTACTGCTCTGGCCTCACGGAGGAGTACTACCATTCCTGATGTCCTCAAAGTACCCACCTGGAACTCTGTCCAAAACCTCATGGAGCTCAGCTCCTGCTTGGCGCCAGCCCGGGTGCACAGGGCACTCCAGGAGGAAGGTCCTGCAGCAGTTCCTTACCTAAAAGATTCTGGGACCACTACCAGGTTTGTGAGTGTGGATGGGGCTTATTCCTGGACCTCTCTGCATTTGCCCTTCCTGAATGTAAACATGGGTTTAAAAACACATACTACTTGCTGGTAACTGGTGTTCTTTACAACACGCAGCCCACCCGAACATTCACATTTTGCATTCCTCTTCCCCTCCCTTCCCTCTCCCACCTGAAAGTCCTTTTGAAACTCCTATCTTTGGGATAGAGCAATCGGATTAAAGCGTGGCATGGCACAGAGCATGCTCCGGTTTACACGCACGGGAGAGTTAAGCGTGTGGGAGGACCACACTGGTATGCCAGACAGGTATTGGTACAGGGCATCCATTCCTGAGTGACAGGGTGTATCTGTACCTGCCGTGGGAGTGTACTTATGAGCTGGGATCTCAAAAAACTGGAGCTGCAAGATACAACCTCTCTTTCCCTCTTGAAATCTCTCTCCTTTGTTTCCCATTATCTTCAGTGAGGTTTTTCTGCATTCAGATTTTAAGTTCAGGCAAATCTGTCATTGGTTGTTAAAACGTTCAGTTGATTTTAAAGCAAGGTTCTCTCTTGTTCAGAAACACACTGTCCCATTTACTCCAACATGCCTAGCCATGTTTTTAAGCTTTGCTCATGTTCTTCTAAATGAAAATGTCACACTTCCTCTTCTAGTGAGCTTGTGAAACTGGTCAAACTAGACTGACACAGCAGCATAATACTACACTCGCTACTTCTTTAGCTTTGTAGACAAAATGCAACCCTAACAATGCCTGTGTCTGGCTCAGGGTAGATTAAAGCGTGTGCTTTCTTGTAGGATAAACGGTGTGGAAATCTAACTCACCTTGATGTGTCCTCTCTGTCTTTTTCTTTCTCTCTTTTCTTCCCTCCTTCTCTTCTTCTTTCCGCTGCCCCCCATCTCTTTTGAAAATAGTGGAGATGAGTTCAAAGAGATGAGACTCTCTTCCACCATGTGAAGTGAATAAGGAGTGATAGCTGGGGGAATGAAGAGAGAAAAACACAGCTCAAGTATTGATGTTGAGATGGCAGCTTTCTCTTCTCTGGGTTTTTGAGCCTGCAAAAGATGGGAGGAGGTAGCCCATTCCAGGAAAAAAAAATCCTGGTATGGATCACTAGAGACCCAGTGTACTCTGGAATAGTTTGGGATCTTGAGATTTGTAATGGTAATGTAAATGGTATTTACACGATTTTCCTTTCTGACTGTCTAACCCAGGAAGGTGAAGGTCAGAGGAGCGATTATCATCTGCAGCCCCCTCATTTCTCATTTATATGATAGAGCAGAGCAATTCCTGGATTTCAAAACCTAAACCGTTCTCAACAATATATATTGAATTTCTTGGTAATCTGTCTTCCACTCTCTCCAAGATACTTATTTAATGTACCCTCATGTTCCCCTTTGTCCTCTCCCACCCAGCAATACATACCTTACATGCACATTTGTGTAACACAGTGGTACGTTAGAAATAAGTATTAGTGATGCAATGATAAAATAAGCTAAGATGGCCCTTCTAATTTACAAATATCCTTTGTAAACATAAGTATTTAGGAATGTCAAAAATTGCTTACTTAGCTGAAGTGTGTATAAGTGTGTATATATATTTATGTTTATAATATTACAAAAATGAGGGAAGGAGTAAAAAGCAATGTGCAGTTCTGAAGACAGACTCCAGAACAAGTTTCAGAGAACTTCTCACATGCGGTGATTAAAATGGCGATGGCAGTGACACAACTTACTTTTAATTGCCTGATTCACAAACTGAAGAACAACCATGAAAAATATCTGCTAAGATTATGAAGCCTACTGTAGATTTATTCCTCTTGTAGATAAAAAAGAAAAAAGGTAGATTTTTGCCTAATACCAGACTGCTTAAAAAACAAAGCAAACCAAAAACGACGGGTAGATAGGAAGTGTATTGAATGGCAAAACCGGTATATTTATATATTTAAAGTATATGCAAGAAATACTCCCTCCCCCATTTTCACTTCAGGGTAATAGTAAATAAATAAAAAAAAATCTCAAGTTTTCAAGCCTATGTTTCAGTTTATTAAAATTTATAAAAGCTAAATAGTGTTTCTTGCTGTTTGTTTCATGTTCCCAGGGCTGGCTTGTTTATCCCCAGGAAGAGGTGGGAGTGTCTCTTGGGATGCTAGCCTCACAGTCTGAGTCTGGGAACAAATTCATATAACACAGCACTCCTAAATTAAAAGAGGAGTTACTGGTTGGTGGTTATGGAAGTCTGTTTAGGTGAAGATATACCACAGAATCTAAATTTAATTTGGAAATTATTATGGGCAGGCGCGATAGCACTAATAGCCAGGGTGTCTGACATTTCCTACTGTAAGAGCCTGTTTTAAGTTGCTTACAGCTAGTTTTTACAAATGTTGAAAATTCACAAAAACAGCTCAGCTTTTTAAAAAAATGGGTTTAAAGAAAAATGGGTTTAGAAATATTAAAAAAAAAAAAACCACCCCACAACCCTTTCTCTTTAAACAGACCTTGCAGTCCCATTGTTTTTAGTAGAAACTTCAAAATGAACTGCTGCTGCACTTGGCGTGCAGAGTAGCTCACTTACCATTGCCATAAATCTGCCAATGTTACCCACACCTGGCAGCTCTGAGTCCGTAGGGCCACCTGCTCGGTCCAGGAGTGTAGCTAAATTTCTCGAAGAGCCTTTCAGCATGGTGCTCTCGCCTGTGCTAGCAGCAATGGGCTGTGCCTGGCAGTGGAGAAAGCAGAGGTGAGGCGTAAGACCTGAGCTGAGGATGTGGCACAGAGGGATGGTTCACAGCTGCAGGAAGGGAGAGAAACCCATTGTGGGGGTGAGAAGAGAGGATGACTGGCTGGAGGAAGGGGCAGAAGTAGGAGGAAGAAACCGAGGTCTAATGAGGAGCCACGGGGAGGCTGGAGCTGCACCGTGGTAGGGCAGGAGTGAGCAGGAGATAAGTGCTGGAGGTGATGCTGGTGCTAGGGTAAGGCAGCGAAGGCTGGACACGGAGAAGGAGGAGGGGTGACACCGTGGGAGGGCAGGGGAAGCGCAGGGCCTGGGTCCCCAGGGATGGGGACTGCAGGGAGAGCAGAGACTGGGAGCTGTAGAGACAGAAATTCAGAGAGGAGAGTGAAGCCTCTAGGTCTGCAGTGAGAGTAAGACCAAGAGCTTCACCCAGGAAAGGTAGCAGGACTAGGACATGAACAAATGGGAGGAGACAGGGAAAGCAGACCACATCTGAGCTGACACCAGCAACCTCAATTTTCACATCTTTGCTTTTGATCCTATTTTTGTGACCTAATACAATGTTTTAACATACAGGGCTCTGTGCGTAGGGGTGTTAAAAATATCTGACCTTGGTAGAACACAGAATATCCTTACTGTATGAGCATTTGTAAAAACACAGCCTGTATTTCATGAAGTACATACTTCAACATCCATGACCTCCAGTGCTCATATTCTAAACAATCATGACACATCTTGAGATTTGTGTATTTTTTTTAGAGGGAAGGGTTCATTGAAATAAGCTGACTGCAGTCTGAAGCAAATATATATGATACTTTCCCTTATGAAAACTACAGATCATTTTTATATTGCAAAACTTCAGTTTTGGTTGGCTGTTTCTATGAAGGTGCTTGTAAACTGAGGTAGAGGTTTAAGTTACAATGAACGAGGTTACCAAAATACTTTTTGAAGTTGGGAAACCTGGGTGTTCAACATGATTATTAGACTTACTGGTACTGTTTTCAAAGCTAGCTATGAATCTTACTTGATACCATGCTCCTCCAGCCTTCAGTATGACTTTGGCACATAAAGAAATCTTTTGTAAAAGACATAGGATTTCATGCAAGCTTTTTCCCCTTCCTTCCAAATGTTAATGTAGCTCCTTTCGTTTCTTAACTATTCCACTGATAGGCTGTTATTCACAGTGGGAGCCAAATTAATCTGTGCTCCTGAAAGCTCATTGAAGCAAATACTTCTATCAGGAATGAATTTGGGCTCAAGGGTTAATGGCTGTCTCTGTTAACACCTGTTACAGAGAGCAAAGGGAGAAAACTTGATCAGTTTTGACTACAGCCTTTTATATAGCAAAAAACTCTGCCTTTTTTTTTTTTTTAACCTTTAAAGTACCTGCCTTTAAAGGGGATATCCAAATGTCTCTCTGTGGAGACTTAAAACAGCCTTTGTGGAAGTATTTTGAGCAGTGCTAATAACAATGGTTTCTGGCAATTGCAAAATGGGATCTGACCAATTTTAGTAAAGTAGTGGCACTAAACCCACCGAGCTTGCTTTTCAAATGGTGTTTCAGTTTGAACTGAGTTAAAGTGATGTTTTAAGAAACAGTTTTGCACCTCGCTGGAAATGACAGACAGCTGCTAGACGAGGTAATGATCTGTCTTCATGTTTGATGCCTTCTTTTATCAGTCTAAGGCTTTTCACTGAGTCAGATCTATTGATTAGCATTAGTTTACTTCTCGGGAAGCCTGCTTTGCATTGAAACGTTAAAGGCTTGGGATACTAAATGCGTGCCAAGCAAGAGCTTGAACCCTGCCTAATGCTGCCGGGTAAATTACATGTTTGCTGAGTGTTTAGCAGGGGTAATAGCTTTGCAGCCCCCCAAAATATTAAATGGGGTCATTTTTGTCTCTCGTGAACAAATATTGGGGGAGAAAACAATGGGGTCATAGGGAAGATACCCTGCACTTTGCTTTATGGAGTATAAGTTTATGGAGTTACAGTGAGTGGAACTGCAGAAAGTTAGGGGTAAAATCTCTGCTTCACACTAACTGGTGTGTCTATATTCAAACGAATGATAATGGAAGAGTGGGAGGAGAAAGATGATCTACATCACTGCTGTTAATGACATTAACTTACCTCTTAAAAATAAATTAGAAGAACACACAGAAGCAACTTGGGGAGACAGGAATTTGGTTGCATGCAATGTTTTAATCTGAATTACTAGGGGGCTTGTTTTGTTCTTCCTCTCTCGCTTGCAGGGTTCCAGGTGCAACACTAAATATATATGGTCACTTTGAAAGCAGAAGCTTAAATATAACGCTGCTCAGTAATTATGTTAACTGCATTGGTGGAGGTTAGCAGAAAGCTAATTGTAACCTTGGGGAGGAGGAAAATAGTCTGAATATATTGAACAGGATTTTTAACAACCCATTATTTTATATTTGTTTTAACTTTTTCAATATGTATTGAAAATCTAGGATTTTTCTAAAAGTTTCTGGAAATTTTATTGTTGTAGGAAAGACTGGAATGTAAACATTGATATTCAGTGATTTAATCTGATGCTTTGTCTTTTACTTTATTGTCATTCTCGTGTATTTTCCAGACAGTTCCCCCCCCCTTTACTTCCTTTCTGTGTTTTCTCTAGCTTCTTTTTCCAGACAAGTTTTTATACTTCACCATGCCGTGATAAACATTAATAGATTGGGTCAATGCCTACTATCTGCTTTCTGCACTACTTGTAAATAAGAAACTAAAATTTTTCTAACATTTTATTTTCTTTCATGTTATAAACACAGAACATACTTTGCTCAGTTGGTCATTGTAAGGGATTGACTTAAGATACACTGTAGGTGATATTGATTCCTTAAGATTTCTGGTACTGTCTGCTTCTACCCCCCACTCCTCCAATCCCCAGGATTACAATTAGAAACAATTCAGAACACAGGTTCAAAAAAAAGGCAATTTATGGTAAAGCAATTATTTAAAATAACATGGCAGTATCCTGTGTGTGCAATCTTTCTTTTATGTGTTTGTACGATGTTTTAAGCCATTTCCAAGAACAATGCTGTACGCTGCACAAATGCACAGTAATTGCTTTACAAAAAATGTTTGCTTCTGTTTAATACCTAATTTTAAATAATAAAGGGTGTAGTGTTGTTTAGCTCAGAGATAACATCATCTGAGAAAGGTGGCCGTTAATTTCAAAGAGAAAATGTGATCAAAATAGGGGAGGGGAGAGCATCTTATGATGGTTCTTGAAAGAAGATGCATCCTGTTCTGTGTATCTGTAGAGAAAAACGAACTGCAAATGCTGAAATTTGCTAACAGTTTTAAAGTAGAGCTAATGTGTGGCATGCCTTGGCAAGCTGTATCTTGCCAATTTTTCTTCATCCCCTCAAGCATATGCCTTGCTTGCATAACCAGTTTTTTAGCCACATGGATTCAGCGTTCCATGCTGCACGGAGGCTGTGCAGATTTATCGCTAATACTAAAAGAACATTCATGTTAAGTTGTTTTGAATAGCAAATTCAATCTAAAAAAAAAACCAAACCTGGATATTACTTTGAAAAAATAAAGAAGTGCTCTGGTGAGCAGTGTGGATATGCCACTGCATGTGTCGCCCATCTCTGCATTCATCAGCTCTGTGCTCTCACGAAGAGAGATCTTCCCACTGTGGTGAAACTCCCTCCACATCTCAAACTACCCCTAAACGGTCTTTAGCTTGGCCAGAATACTAAAGGCCATATGGCCCTATAACGTTTTGTTAATGCTCTTCCAAATCTCAGTAAAAGCCTTTCTTTCCAGCAATGCTAGTATCTAGCCTGAATAAAATTATATTTTAGTTCCTTGAAAGAAAATGTTATCAGCCTTCCTAGCAGCTGTGAGAATTGTGCTATGCTGATTAGATGTGACACATAGAAGAAAAACGGCTCTAGCAAGTGGTATTTGTGATTCAGTAGGTGACACTCTTCTCTCTAAACCTGCGCTGAATCAATGCCCCAGCAGTGTATCAGGGGACGGTATACCCTTTGCTGGCCCTGTTGTTCAGATAAGATGCAAAACCAAAGTCCTGGCCACTTGTAGTCATGACAGGTTCCATAGTAAACTAAAACAGAAGATAGGAGGTTGTCCCCACATCCCAGTTTGATTTGTTGATTAATAAATGTAACGGAAGACGCACCAGGACAGGTAGGTATGGTTCGCTTGCTTCCTTCTGCATGCTGTATGGTTACTCTGTGCCGCCGGACTCCAGGAGAGGGGTTCCCATGATAGTACACCTGGCAGTAGCTGTGCACCTGCTGCTTCCAGGCGGTGTTTTGATAAATCTGCTGTCCAGTGTGTCCAGGAAGGGAACTGGTGTCACAGGAAGAGGCCAAACTCTTTCCTTGGGGGCTAGACAGGGGTTGCCGTCTTTACGGAGTCGAGGATGAAGGTTTTCTGCTCTTAAGCATCAAGAGAGTTCTAGGTGCAGCCACAAATTTTTTCTATAACATTACCTTTCACTTAAGTTCTTGGTATCTTCATTTTGTCATCTGTAGAAAACTTGTGTAGGGATTTAATGTGAGCCTAGGTTTTTTGCATTTATATAATTGTGAAGTATTAATTAATAAAATGGTATATACAGAAACAGGAACTATTCTGAAAATTCTTTCTTATGTACTGGTAATTGATAAGAGACTTTGCATGAACTTACAAATTTTCAGACCGTTATATAGAGTGCCAGAAAACTCTGTTTCGTCTTTGGTTTGGGTGTTTTTTTGTTTGTTTGGTTGGTTTTTTTTAAACTGGAAAATGTTAAGTGTAAGAATGCTACTAGTTTTAAGAGATTGAGAATTGTGTACTGAAGTAGGGTTGGTAGTATTTGCGGAATGGCAAAAGGCAGCTGAATTATGTGTTTTGTAGGAAGCTATTAATCTTCCTTGGGAATAGCATATGCAAACAAGAATACTTCTAAAATTAAGCAAAATGTACATATCGAATAGGCAAGAGGGGAAGGCTAGCACAAGTTCAAAATGTGTACAATAGCAAAAAGATTCTTACAGAAGATTACATTCTCACATATTACAACATTTGACTATCTCAAAGATTAAAGCTTATTTTGTTACATTTAATACAGAGCACATGTGACTTACAGTAAGTATGAGTCTGTAAGTCTCTTCAGAAATGTAGTTTAGTAGTGTCTTAAAGAATTCATCAGATTGTACTTGACTTTCCAGGGATATTACTCCTTTCTTTCCCACAATTTGATGCCACTGGACTTCTACCAGTGGAGGATGAGTGGACTCTTTATCCTGAACCCATCATTGTTTTTTTTTTAGCTAGGCTTAAATCTGGCAAACAATACAAAAGGCACTTGCTGAGCTGGAAATGATTTTTTTTTTTCTTTTAAATGTATTCTTGCAGAGACATAACTGTAGTTAGTAATGGAAAATTGAACGTTAAAACCGAGTGAGCCATGGTGAGTGAAGTGATCTCCCCCTGAGCTCTGGTTCCATAGTCATGGAAGTTCTTCAGATGTATTTCTTACATAACTTCTGAAAGATGTTATAATAAAATTTTCAGATTTTGTCAAATCTGACTATAAGGAAGGTGTGCAAAGAGGGAACAAATGAAGGGGGAGGGGGAGGAGAGGGAAAGAAGAGAGAGAAGGGGAATTATGCTTTCATGTGAAGCAAACCAGACAGTTAAATGGCTCTACCCATGCCCAAATTAAGTCGTTTGTGTTTATTAAAATCTAAAAAGGGAAAAGAATCAAAGTATGTCCTCTTTCTTCTTCCACCTGCACACATGCTTGCATCCGAGTTTATTACCATGGTCACAGTATTGGTTGCTTCATAGTAAGTGACTGAATAAAAGCATGGTTGCTCTTCCCAGATCAATTTGAAGTCCTAAATTGCTGTCTAATTCTGAAAAACATGCATGCAGTACCCACCCTCTTGTCCATGAGAATAACCATGTATTTCAGATGCAGCCAAGCTTCCCATCAGTTTAGTTAAAGCAGCTTGTGCAAATTTATCTAAACCAACCGTGTGTATAAGCGTGTGCATGTGTGAAAATGAAAAATCTTTTCTCTGAGCAGCTAATCCTCAGTGGTGGGGGACTAAGCACGGTTTCTGTTGTTTTTTCTATGAAAAATAATCAGTGGTGTTTCCCTATAGGCCATTTTCCAAATGCTGGGGAAGAAAGGAAACATCGTATTCCTTTCCCTACTGTCTCTTCTTTTCCAGTATTTCGTTATTGCTGCTGCTGCTGTTGTTAACAAGTACAAATAACAATGTTATATTATTTGGCTGGCTTGGCTTTTTAGGAAAACTGCAAATTATGAATAATCTCTGTTCTTGAGCATTAAAAAATAAACAACAACACAAAAAACCCAACCCAACCAAAAATCCAAGCCCCAAACAAGCAAACAAAACATTCATCTTGGTTATCTGTTAATTGCTCTGTTTTTTCCATGGCCTGGAGAAGGCCCGAAGGCTAACATGCCACTTACCAGCTAACTTTCTACTGCAGTATGTGTCTTGCCAGCCTGTCTCCCTAATCTCTTTTCACTTACTTGCCTATTTGCTGATGCAGCACAACGGTTGAGTTGACTTCTTTGGGGGCTGTTGTGTGGGAGATACCAAGGAGAGAATTTTTTTCCTGTTAGTTACTGCAATAAGGAATTAAGCCTTCCAAAAAACAGTCTGATAAAGGACAAATAGGCTTTTTTTTTTTCCCCCCATGGTTTTTGGAACATGGATGCTCTAGAAGCCAAGGCATAGCAAGATGCTGATTTATGTCGGTTCCTTCGTGTAGGATAGACAGAATTGAAGTTTAGAATGGAGCGCTCTCCTGAGCCCTCAGCCCAGCAAACAACGTGCATTACCATGGCTGGTTCCATAGAAGTTGGTCTGTAGGAGCTGCAGGTAGAATTCAAGGTAAGTGCTAGTACCATTTAGCCCTAAAGATATGATTTAATTATTGCTGTACAACACGAAGTGTAGAGTAGAGCAGGTTTTCAGGCATAGAGATTGTCAGAATATTAAACTATTAGGGAAACATTGTTTTTTGGGACTTCGGGAAGAGTACTTAAAAAATTCAGAAGAGAGTTACTGCCAGCAAGTTTTCATTTATTAATTGCATATATTTACAGCTCAGATACTATGGTTATACTACTAATTCCAAAGACAAACAGAGCTATCCAGTAGCCTGCCATTTTGCATGAAAATAAGTATTTTGTCGTCTTCTGTTTGTGATTAAGCATATAACTTAATATATCCCTCTTTACGGGGATACATTTTCTAACAAATGATGATGAAAAGTGAGTATGAATGAGTTGCACTCTTCCCATAACCTTTTCTCTCTTTGTTTTCTTCCTCTCACTAATGGACTGTCTTACTAGGTGCTGTGTACTGGTCACTTATGTACACCAGCAGGGGAGTGTGTGTGAAATGAAAATTGAGATGTTGATGACTTGAAGCAAACTGCATCATTGGCAAAACCTTCCCTCCTCGTTTTACTCTTCTTCTAGATGCTTGTGCGAAAGCAGAGGAGGAAAAAAGGAAATATTCTTCAGACTTTACTCACTGAAACACTGTAACTGTGCAAGTACCATCGGGGGGGAGGGGGGAGAAGAGAGAATGTGTGCACGTGCGTACACGGACACAGAGTACTGGAGAAGAAAGGTGGAAAATTCAGTATCATCACATCTCGCAAAGCTGTATTCCATTGCTTTAATACATACCAAAGCATAAAAGCAATGCCGATATTAAGACATTTAATAACATTTATGTGTTGCATTTCACTTTGAAAATAACCGCTTATTTTAAACGTAACAGCTTTTGTGAATAATTGTGAAAATCAGTTTTCCTGTCTTTATGACTGAAAGCTGACTGGACTATATGATTTGGGGTCTTTTTGATTAGTTGGAAATATGCTTTTTCCTGTATTACACAAACAAAATCTGTTTTACACAGGTTTACACGAAGACCATAACATACAAACTCTATAGAAAGCACGGTGTTTATTTGCTGTTTTTTGTAAAATGCGGCAGGTCTAGTGTAGCTGTCCTAATTTTTCATGCTGTGGAGGTGCAGTGTGGAGCACTGTGTGCTGGGACATGGCACACTTTGCAGGCTACAGCTTGTTGCTAAAGACTATGCTATCTCCATTGTACAACTCTGTGGATCTCATTTTGCTCACTTGTCGTTTTGAGATTTTGCCTTTGTGACATGGAGGTCGGGATGGTTTTTCAGTAAGGTAACACGGATTTACACAGCTGGTACTGAGAGACGCAACGCAACTTTTAGCTCTTGAAAAGTGAAAGATTGTACATCATCTTACCTGAGGTCTATTGAGGAGAATTACATATATATGTGTGTGTATATACATAGAGCTATTTTACCAATAACCTAACACTTGCTACCATTTGTATTCTGACCGAGCTCAGAATTTGCATTGAAACATGGGTGCAGCAAGGCTAGGGAACAAAATCCAGGCAGGCCAAATGGAGTTAATTCCTGTAATTGAGACTCAAAGAGCCTTGTATTTGTAACGTTAGTGTCAGCTGCCTTTTGTGAAGACAAGTAAATTATGTGCCCTGTAGAACAGAGATGATTTTCCACTGAAAGGTAGTTTGTGAGATCCAAAGCCAAATTTAACGTAAATCTCCCTCACCTTTGTAGTTGTCATCCTTCCCTGCCTAAAATACCCTCCAACTCGTGAAGTGCTTTGAACAGTAGTTTCTGTTAAAGACATACATTAAGAAATTATTTTTATATGCATATATATAGACACACACAGAGATGCTAATGCTGTGGAGGTGAGAAGACATCTGCCTGATAGCTCTGAGTTGTCATAGTTGGATTTGAATTAACACCGTTTCTGTAGTAAGTTGTCTTGTATTTTACTCCTGTTTTGAAGAGCTTGTCTTCATTATTAGCCCAAGAAGTCTGGCCGTATAGTCCAATAGCTATTTTACCCCTTCAGAATAGGATTAGGTTAAACTCATTGTCTTCATGTTCAGCAAGCCGCCTTCCTTAAAGACAAGCAACACACGAAAGAGCCAGAGCAAGTTTTCTTTTCTTCCTATTTAATTTGGCCTATCAAATTAAAAAGTTATTGCAGTTACTCTTGATAAAAGTATAACTGGGATGGGGGCAGTGAAGTTAAAATAAAAATAATCTTTGTTAACTGTTTATAACAACTACTTCTCCTATACAGCGTCTCTCAATGGATAGGACAGATAAACCTATGCATTTTCTTTTCCTTTTAAGATGATATTAATGGCTTCAGTTTGTCTGAGGGTTTTTTTTTCCTCTGAAAAACATACTTTGTAAAGGAATGAAATACTAGCAGTCATTCCAAAATTTTGGTAATACTTTAAGAGGTATTTACCTTACCTTAGAAATAATGCTGAACTAAAATTTTGGGAAGTACCATGATTTAAACAGTCAAAGTAAATTGTATTTCGCACTTAGTCGATTAGTGCATGTTTAACCAAGGTATTCCCAACAAACATTCTTCCTCTGGTAAGGCAAGTGTGAATTAGTCAATGTAACAAGTTCTACTAGTTGTTCATTTTTTCTCCTAAGGCAAAAGTTAAGATAGCTGTTTTATCTCAAATGCCAAAGAGACTTAACCTTTGAAACTGTGCTTTCCGAGACTGAAAGGCTGGCTTTTCAGTAAGAGGCTTCCTGGACATAGACTCTGTCCAAGAAAGAGTGTCATCTTCACACACGCACATGCGCACGCGAGCGCGCGCACACACACACCCCCACCCCCAACTTCTTGGGCTCTGCTAGCTTGTAATAGCAGCACCAAAGTGTCGGGGTGACAGTTGCGGTGTTCGCAATTGTTGCTCTGGCTCAGCTTAGTAACGGGAACAAGTGACAGGTGCAGGAACTGTGCTGGACGGGGAATTCTCTGATTCCCACCCTAACATTGCACAGAAACAGGTCCCCTGCTCATAAAGGTATCATTTTATATATATTTTTTTTTATATATATATATATGTATATGTATGTATGCGTGTGTGTATATCCATGTCAGTATTTGGGTGGTTGGCTTATAAGGGACATTTCTGAGGGAAGAATATTGACTGCTTTAGGACTCATGTTCTTGCATTCTGGGACCAAATGTGCAGGTGCAGAAGTCCCATCTTGAGGTGACATTTCAGAAACACCTGTGAAGTCCAGTCCCACTACTTTCTCTTCCAAAGCAACGTAGCATGCTGACAGTAAACAAAAAGAGCCAAGTTAAGCGGTGGATATCTTTGCTGCAGGATGTTGCAGATGCCAAAAAAGTACATGGGTTCAAAATAAAGATTGGACAAATCCATGGAAGAAAACTCCATCAAATGTTATTTAGCAGAAAGATGTGTGACCTCTGGTTCAGCAAATCTTGAATTACAAATCACTGAAGATTGGGAATATATATTAAATGGATGTATATAGCCAAATAAACCACATTTTTCAGCTTGGTGGGTGGCTGAAATTGTGAGTGAACCCATATGCAAGCACAGAAAGCCAGAAAATTTTATTTCCTCAGCAGTATCTGCAGAGGAACAAAACAAACATGACCCTGTTTTAGGTTGCTCTGCCCAAGATTCTGGATTACTTGCTTGAGCTGAAAAGAAGTGGGCCTCTGTTAAGTTTGTTCAGGTTGCACTTGCTCTCCCTCTCTGCCTAGAACTCACAAGTAGAGAGAGATTTTCTCAGTGCTAATTCACCGCACCCTCCGGAGATCACTGAAGGATCCATGCAGTCTCTTCTCTGGCTGAGGAGTAGGTCCTTCAGTGAAATGTCAGTATCAGCCTTCTGGATTACTCATTGGTTACAGCCAGTGTCCACCTACCCTCTCTTACTTTTGCAGAGAAGCTGATGGTTGTCGTCATGTCTATATAATCTTGGCCAAAAGGACAGGAGAGAGCCAGGGCCTTGTGGTGGACCCTTAATTAAGTACTCTTCAGGACAAGGTAACTTCTAGGACACAAGCTAAGTTTTCCCCTGAGGCCATGTCAGAACTCCATTTGAGTCTCCGCAGCTTACTGCTCATGTTCTCCTCTCAGGGCTTGAAGCTTCCTTTTATGTCTTAAATGTTTTGTGATCAAGACAAAAAGAAAAAAATAGTCTATCATAAGGACTCCCTCAGCCTTCTGGGTCTGTGACTAGAAACTCCTAGTGCCTGGTGCTCCCAGCACAGAGACTGTCACTTAGTTGAATGATGCAGTGAGGGTCAGTTAGGGAAGTGGAAGGCATATGATGACCAAGGCATGCTCCACCATAGCTCAGGCAATGCCAGCAGATTTTCTTTCTCAATTTTTTTTCAACATACCACCTAGAGGTTTTTTCCATATGTTTACCAAGCTTTGTATCCTGTTGGAGCCTGGGTGATTGATGCTGGTTTTGGTAGAGCAGAGCTTCAGTCTTCCATGGACTCTGGAACCTTCCTTTAGGTAAATGGTGTTTTGGGGGAAGTACAATTTAGAGCTCACATGGAGAGGCATTTAAAGGAGATGGAAAGGTTATTTACTCATAGCCATTCTGGAGTCCCTTAGAAAAAAATTTCTTAGGTTAGGAACTGAAGGGGAGGAGCACACACCACTGATTCCGTAGCCGTATGCAGGGCACGTGGAGGAGGTCATGTTTGTCTCCCTCCTCTGCAGATACTGCAGAGAAAATAAAATTCTTAGGCTTTCTGTGCTTGCATATGGTTTCACTCACAATGAGAATGTACACGTAGACAATATTTATACAAGAACAGTTACCTATAACTGTAAAATACAGTTAAAAACAATTATTGAAGAATTTTATGCTTGAACATTTTCAAATAAAAGCCATGTTTATGAAAGGTTGTGGGGAACCTAATGAAGGATATTTCATTCTGTTGGAATAAATTAGCTTTGTTACAGGTTTCTTGTTTCAGAAATTGGTCCCATTGTGCTATGGAGCATGTAGAGCTCTGTTTGTAGATCTCTGGATGCATGGTAGAAGATGAGAACTCCAGTAGGCTGTTGAATCGCTATGCTGAAACTTGTCTGGCTTTCCTCATGCTGATTTGGGTACCTGACTTTCATAGGGTATTAAAACAATCTCAGTTTTCCAGTCCCTGAAGAAGACTCAACTTCCTCCAATGACCATGAATTCTCACTTTCGCCCACATCTACCATAATAGGTTTCTTTTCAGAGAAACCTTGTTAAGGAGTGTGTGTAGTCCGTAAGTCCACATAAGGATTTTCCTTGCATACAGTGCATTGGTGTGATCAGCGAGTAAACCGTTCGTGTTTCGCGGGTGTTTCCCACCCACATGTGAACAGTGGTGATGACACTAGTTCAAATTGGGGGGGAAAAGGGAAATAGCCAGGAGCAGTGGCAATTCATCTCAATGTTAGTCTCTTAAAGTGCCCAAGGTTGTGTCTGCCTAACGTATCTACTGCTTGTCTGCTGATCATTCATTACTGAAGAGTTTTGAGATACTTGAACTGCATTGTAAATAACCCGTATTGTATTGTTTCCGTATTTCGTGTTTCTTCTTTACCCACACCTTTATCAGATGTAGGTTTTCAATGTTCTGTACAGTGAAACAAGTATCTTGGGCTTTTTTTCTTCAAGAATTGTTGTCCAGTCTGTTAGTTATTAGTTCCTCCACTAGAAGCAGCACCATGCCTTTTAAACAGTTTTCTTCTGATCGGGGTTGCATTTGGAGGACTGCATTAACTGGCTTAGTCTCCTGTTTCAATCTTGCTTTATTAAGTTGATGATATTGGGACTGACACTCTGCTAATGCCAATTTCATTTCGTGGTAAAAGGAAGGGAATGGAAGGCAGCACTCATCTAATCATGCGGGCGTTCATCTGGGTTGGCTCCTTTCACGTGTTCTATATTTTCATAAGTTTTAAGAAGATTGGACCAGTATGTCAAATATTTATGCATATATACCTTATTTTCCCTTTCAAGCATTAGTGCCACAGCATGGAAGGAGATGTGAGTAATTCCTATGAGGCAGTATAGGCTGTCTTAGAACTTTTTAAAAGCATTTTTTTCAGAGCTTTGTGATTGTGTGTGTTAAATGTTGCTATTGGATTTTGGAAGATTTGGAAATAGAGATTTAGTTACCAGCAAGGGAATTTTGCTTTTCCAGAGTTTTGGAAAGCTTATTTTCAAGGAATGGGGGTCACCTTCTGTTTAACAGGCACTGAAAGGGATGGCATTTGGGTTTTATGCTTTGTATCTCATAATGGTCTTGTTGGCAGTTCTAGAAAATCATACGTACAAAACATTAGTGTTTTCATTTGAAAAGGTTGTAAGCCAATATAGTCTATGTATTAGATGTTTGTTTTTTTCAAGTATAAACAGACTGTTTGCTTTCTGTACGTGAGCTATAGTTGCTTGACTTTTCAATTGTTGTTACTGCCCACATAGTACAAGACTGGAAAAAAGTATCTTCTTCTGCCTTACTTAAGTCACATCTGTTGCTTACAAGTCATTATATCTGAACTTACACTTGTCCATATTAAAGTACTGATAAAGTGCAGGTGTTCTCTTTGAAAATATGGTGGCCATTTGTTTGTGCTTTTCTCCCTACATCAGAGAAGCTTACTAGGTTTTTCTTCCCCCATATCTTTCAGTTCCTGAAGCTTTGGTTTTTTTTCCTTCCCCCTGGCCCTTAACACTGACCACTAGTTGAGTCTTAGCGAGCCTGCAGAGGCATATAAAGTGACAGATCATCATTCCTACAGGGCCTCCCAAAGCTGTTATGGGGAAAGCAAGTACAGTGGGTGAGATTCTGCACTGTGCCTTTAAGGGCTTGTCATCAAAGAGCAGCATTCTTAGCAAGTTAACTACCATGAGGTAATATGATGAGGATGAGATAATTTGGGTTTTTCAAACAATTTAGCAGGTCAAGGTAACCTTTAGGTTGCTCTAAGGATTTCAACTTTGTTAAATCATTCGAGAACTTACAGGATTGTGACTAGAAATTTTACCTTACGTTGGCCATCCCGAACGCAGCGCACAACTCGCCCTTGCTTGCTGCGTTCCCGACTGCGATAGGGCTGGGACACGATTCCTGGAAGAAAACCGGCAATTGTCTCCTGTAGTCTGGATGCCTAGGAGGCCTGCTAACAAGAAGGAGCTCTAGTACTTGTAAAGCCACTGCAGTTGATTTTTCCCTGCATAAAGGACCTAGATCAAGCTAAAGATCTTACCTAACGATTGCAGCAGGGCACTGGGTTCACCTTTTTTTGGTGAACACGAGCGGAGGAGTGATTGTTGCTGCTGCCCTGTATGGGGGTGAGGCAGAGGCAGAAGCCTGCCTCCTCTGGGAAGCCTGACTGCCTGCTCCCAGGGCGTTTTGAGTTAGGAGTTTGCCTCAGGGTTTGCACTGGAGGGTGGAGGGGAAGAGGAGATGAGGATGGAACAGGGACTGGATTTTTGTTTCTTGGGTAATTTAAAAAAACCCAAAACAACAACAACAAAACCGTTCAGCCTCTACATTCCAGTGCTTGTGGGGGGGGGGGCATTTTTTAGCTCTTGTAAAATGGAGGGGGAGGGATGTGAGAATAATGACTGAAGTACCTACTGCAGGTTCACAAACTAGAAGATGTATAAAAAGAATCCAAAGTTGTTTCCTACAGGTTTCACGTTTTGTAAAGCTTTTTTCCTTGTTTTGAGCCCAAACGCAGGATTTTTGAGTGCTTCTGCTTGGTAAAACTGACTCCGGTTCTGGCAGAAGGCAAGAAACGTGATTGTTTTTGGCATTTCTCAGTAATCTTTTTTTCCTCTAATACCACTCTTCAGAGCCACCCCTGCGCCTTGCTCAGACTTACAGAAAAGTTCATTTCAAATTGTGGGAAAAATAGCCCATGTACAGTTAAAATAACGGTTAAATTACATTCAGTGAGGTATAGATGCATATGCAGTCCTTACCCAGTTTGCCTTTTCTCCCCTTTAAAGCAGAGGTGACTTTTTTTTCTTTAATTCCTTTGTGGGAAAATGTGCATTAAAGTGTGATTAATACGGCCAAATGTTTTGGGTCAGTCTTGACAATTTGTAAATGTGGGCTTTGTTTTCTGTTGGGGTGGGAGTTATTTATATTAATTTTTTCCATGGCAGTAACTGGAACCAGTCTAAGTATCAGATTCAAACAGAGCTTTCAGTATTTTTAATGTAATTGTCATGTAGCTTCTGTAGCACTAGATACCGTCGCCCAGTAAATACATATTCCCTTTCCAGTTTCTCCATATTTGATGTTAAGTAATTATGCCCGTATTTGGTTGTAATCACTTTATTTTTTTTGTTTCAGAGATAGAACCAAAATTTTCAAACCTAGGTCAAATTTAGATACGTAATGGCCTAATTTTCAGAGATGTGAAATTAATTGAAAATGTGAGTGCTTATAATTTCTGAAAATTAGGCCAATTATTTCAGTGACTAAATATGAACATAGGTACCCAATAGTGGGCGATCAAGTTTGAAAAATTTGTAACAGCTTTTATATCTCGGAATCAATTCCTTGCTTGTCTACAGTGATCTCAAGTGCTAAACATCAGTGAAATTAATTTGTTACGGTGTGTGCACAGGAAAACGTTTGGACATTTTAAAAATAAACAGCTACAAGGGATTAAAGTTTCATCTGACACGTCTAGTATCAGAACAAAGAGCACAAATGTTTCTTTTATCTTCCACCTTTGCCTATTACAGTCAATTAGTACTTTATTTACCGAACTTAGCAAGTGTCTTTCCACGGGCATTTTATCTGGTCTCCTCTTTCTTCTTCCCGTCCTTGTGTCAGAACAGCGGTAGTTCCCACCCTCCGTCCGTCGTCTCTCCCCCCCCCCCTTTAATTTCAAGTTATTAGGGGATTTTATTGGGGGCGGGTAGAAGAGGGGAGCTGCAGGGCAGTGCTCGTTTTTAACTTGGAACATTTGATCTTGCCTGGCACGTCCTTGTTGGCTCCGGGTTTGCTCCGCAGCCTTTAAGTTCAATTAATTCCCGTGTCTTTTCACGATGGCAGGTAGCACAGGCCTTACCGAATTTAATGTGAAGGCGAACCCGTGTGTCGAAGGCCGCTTCGGGG